>VXAB01006039.1:95635-202354 GCA_013399175.1 Odontophorus gujanensis | reverse complement strand
TAAAAAAAAAAAGAAACAGCAACAAACTTAGGCCAGTAAGACATTTTTTTCCACCAATTTATAAGTGCTTGACGTAGAAATGGTAGAAGAAGAAATAATGTATATATATAATTATTAATTGCAATTGCAGAATGGTTTTATCTACGTGATGAAGGTAAGATTAATGAAATAAGTTATACAAATGGAGAGAAAGTGGGTGGAAGAGAGGAAAGGTGAATGGACGGCTGTATGCATTTAAAAAAAAAAAAAAAAGGAAGTTAATAATTGAAAGAGTGAATGGAATGACCAGGTAATAATAAGCCTGTGAAGCAGACATTAATTCAGTGCAAAAATAATAGAGTGGCTTCCTGGGAGTCAATTATACCTTTAATTCTTCCTTAATTAATGTTGATCAACACAATATTATGGGAAGTATGCATTTTCTCAAGGTAACACGATGTCTTAAGAGAACAGTTTTGACTGTTTTTTGTGTATAATTTTTGTGTATAAATTGTGTATAATATTCTACAGATATTAAGTACAAGTGATACAGAGTGGAAAATAGAGCAACTATGTTTTAAAGAACTGGCTAATAAACCTCAGTAACATAACTGTAGTCAGCAATCAGTGTGGATTATGTAGTGGTCCTCTGAGGATTAATTTTAGATCTGACAGTGTTTAACCTTTTTATTAGTGGTGAGGGAGAAGTATAAAATCGTTAATGATAAAAGTATGCAGATGACAACGAGGCTAGTGCCATGGTAAGTAGTGATCAGAGGAGAGCTAAGTGATCTAGAAAGGTGGAGTGCAAGAAAGCACTGTGTGTTCTGACATAGAAACAAAGACAGCCTAAAGAAACACTATCAGGGAAACAGTGATTGAAAAAGACTTGGCAGCCATGCTTTTTGATGTTAGATTAGAGGTACCTGAAACATGAGGAGTACTTGGCGTTGTAATAATGTCTTTGAACTACCTTATTCAGCTTATGTAGCATCACAGCTCATGAAGGACAAATTCTTGAGGGAGTGCATAAGGGAAGCTGTGAGCTACTAACTTTTTGGAAAGACGCATTTGAAACTCCTTCCTCTGCCACAATAAACTGTCTAATAGATCAAATTTACAGGTCTGGGTCTGCAAGCACGCTATAAAGAGCTGCAGTTTGATAACTGAGGGAACCCACTGAATAGCAGACCACTAGCAAGCCAAGCCTGAATGAAAGAAGTGATGTACTTTTCTTAAGTTTTGGTGGTTTTTTTTTTTAAACTCATATTGGATGTTCCTTTGATACATAAGGCCCTGATGTGCTAAGGGAGCTGGCTGATGTTATCATGAAAGCTTTCTTAAATCTTATCTGGGAATTATTATTTGAGCAAATGATTTGAGTGACTGGGAGAGATGCCTGAGAACTAGACAGCAAGTGACATTCCGGTGTTGAAGAAGGTCAAGAAATAAGACCCTGGGAACTACAGACTGGTAGTCTGTAGGAAGGTGATCTAGCATCTAGTCCTGGAAGGCACTACCAGGAGCACTCAGCATAAGTTCACCAAGGGAAACCATGTTTGTCCAAAATGATAACCTTCTATGATGAATTGACTGGTTAGGTAGATGAAAGAAGAGCAGTGCGTACTGTCTAACCTACTAAGTGGTGAGACTTTTGAAACTGTGTAAGATTATCTTAAAGAAGCTGTTGATATGTGGGCTAGATGAGTAGCCAGTGAGGTGGATTGAAAGCTGTCTGAAGCCTCTGGCCTAGAGGGTGGTGATCAGTGACATGAAGTCGAATTCTGAAGGCTAGTGACTAGCAGCATGCTAGAGGCCTCAGTATTGGCTTCAGTCCTGTTCAACATCTCTAATGATCTGGATGATGGGACTGAGTGTATCCTCAGCATGTTTGCAGATTACTAAAATCTCAGAGGATATGCTGGGGATTGTACTGCCCTCCAGAGAGGGACCTTCAAAGGCTAGAGAAACAGCCTCACAGGAACCACATGAAATGGAAGTTCAGAGTCTCATGCCTCGGATGTATGTGCTGGGAGCTGACCCACCGGGGAGCAGCTCTGCAGGAAAGATCTTGGGACACTGTATGGTTAAATGAATGAATAGTGCCAAATAGTATTGTAGCCCAGATATTTTACAGATGGTATAGTTATAGAAAATTATTGTGATAGAAAGTGACAATCAAAATAAAGGAAAATGCTCACCCATATTCTAGGCTTACCGTAGGAAACTCTAAAGGAATGATCTCCAGAAAGAGATCCTTCCCTAGTGGTGGTCAGCCCTTAAATGGGCTCTAGGAGAGGTGGTGTCATACTCCACACCTTCCAGTCACACAGGTGAATTGCCTTCACCTGTGCTCCTGCAGCTGACTCAGTGCTCGCCTCAGGTGATCAATCAGTGGTTCAGGATGTGATACAACTGTTCCTATACAGACACTGAGTTGAACATGAGATAACAATGTGTCCTTGCCACAAAAAAGGCTAGTGGTACCTTAAGCAGTTCTAGAGAGGTGATTTTTTTCCCTCTAGTCTGTATTGTACCTGGAGTACTGGGTCTGGTTCTGGGTTTCCCAGTACAGGAGAGACATGGCCACACTGGAGAGTCCAACAAGGGGCCAGAAATGTGATAATGTTCCTGGAGCACTTCTTCGATAAGGAGAGAGGGAGAAAGCTGAGGCTGTTCAGCCTGGAGAAGAGAAGACTCAGGGATCTTGTCAGTGTGCACAGATACTTGAAGGGAGGATGCAGAGAGGATGGAGCCAGACTCTTTTCAGCAGTGGCCAGTGCCAGGACAGGAGGCACAAAATGGAGCAGGAGAGACTCCTTCTGAACACTGGGAGTACTTCTGTGCTGTGCATGTGAAGGAGTACAGGCACAGGTTGCCCAGAGGCTATGGGGTCTCCTCTTTGAAGATCTCCTGGCTGTGGGCCTGGGTACGCTGCTCTGTGTCAGCGGACTTCAAGTTTCTTTAATCACAGAGTTGTGTCAGTAAGTTTTGAAGCATGCGGCCCTAATATGTGTATTTATGACTTACATACATGCACATATGTACTATATGCACTATAAAACGTGCACAAAAAGGATGAAGATGAAATAATCTTTTGTTATATTGACAGTACAAATATTTTTCTCTGTCAAAATCATACTATTAAGAGCGTATTTTTAGTAACAACTATGTGATTCAGTTTGCTTCCTTATTTTTCAGAATATTGGTTTAACACTTTATGCAGTAGTTTGAAGATCTGGTTTGATCTTATTTCTGTTCAAGTAATTTCAAAAAAATTTGGCCATGTTCTTGTCAGGTATGATTAGGTTATTATTTTTTGCCTTGCAGTGTGGCTGACAAAAGAGTTTGTACTAAGAAGAAATGTCAGGAGTGCTATTTCTTTGTTTGCTTGTGCATGCATCATTGTTTTTATCTTCAGTCTTCAGGCTTTTTGCTTTTTTATTTTTAACAGGAATCTTTCTAAACCGCTTGCCCATTTTGTGAAGATTAGTTAGAACTAGATAGTACAATCCATAAATGTACATAACCAGACATATGAACTACAATGCACTGCAGTATGTAGAAAGTGAAGGAGCAAGTGCAGGTGCCGGAGTCACCCCCCTCTGTATAGATGCTTTGGTGCTGTATTTAACTTGTGGTCACTTTACACATGGATCAACTGAGGGTGCCAGTGCCAGACTGCATGTTAAATACTAGTAAGCCTTGATTCCTTTAGTTTTTTAGATAAAACGTGAACACAGGTAGAAGTTTTAGTATTTACTCTTCCACACTCTAGCAGATTATCACATGCACTTCCTGGGGTGCACGCACCCCAGTTTGCAGATCAGTGCCCTAAGTGATCTTGTTTGGAATGAGGGGCATGACAATGACCTCCAGCAGTCCCTTGCAACCTCAGCCCATCTGGTTTTGTTATTCTAGAAGCTAAAAATGTTGAGAAGTATTTTACTTTTCAGTGCCACGTTTGATATGATGATGTGGTAATGATTGGACTACTCTAGAAGTTTTTTTTAAGTCTTGGAAATTGTAAATATTATGTGGAGAGGAAACATATGATCACACTGACTTATTATGTTGAACTGTTATTCTAGTTAGTCTGAACAAATAACACTTCGCTTTTCTGAGCTGTTTTTGTTGTAGGCTGTCACTCCTGGCTCCAAACACAGCAGAATAGCTGCAGGATGTGCGTAGGTCAGACTGGCTGAGCACAGGGGACTACTGCACTCCATGATCTGGCATGACAGTACGAGAAATACCAAATTCCACCCGTGAATGGAATTGAGAACTGAGACCTGAAGTGATGTTTAAATGGATTACGAACAAAGAGAATGCAGTTAGCTCAGTAACTCTTTGACATCTCTGTAATTTAAAATGACTAAAATCTGTGCTTGCCCATGTTGCTGAAAGATGTACTCTGGTTCAGATAGAAATTAATTATTTTAAGTCCTGAGGTCTGTGCTGTATGTTGGGTCAGACAGGGTGATGACAGATTAATGTAAGAATGTCTCACATTCAGCTGAAATATCCCCATGTTTGGAATGCTCTGACGCTTGACACAGTTCTTAGCACAGCTAACTCAAAAATGAATGCCAAACGTAACTTTTGTTAAGGCTTTTAAATACTTAAAAAAGATGCATTTAAATAAGAAGAAAATTGCTCCAGAAGTTCAACTGTTCATTGTTTTCTCTGTAGCTGATTAGAAGGTAAACTAAAAGTTTCTTAAAAAGTGTTTGTCAATAGTTTGCATATAGGTATGTAACAGGTTGTCTAACATTACTAGGATATAATAGCAAGTGGGCACTTTAATTATGCAGAAATCCCTGAACTATTATGATTTGTCATAACGTAGAAATACTGACCTAATCTATACTGCTTGTAGATGTGAGCATACAGCTTTTGCCTTTACTGCATTATCCTATTCTGAAGCAGACTTTGGAAACTGAAATGACAGATCCTTCCCATTTTAGTGATGTACTTACATCTCACGAATGTCGGATCCTTTTCCCAAGAAGTCAGAACTGTTTGTTTCAGTGTTATGACCTGGGCAAAACTTCCTTTTCTTCAAGCATTGAGCAGTTGTAGAGTAGAAAGCGAAAACAATTTGAATCAACATGACTGACTTAGGATTTACTGATACTTGGTTACTGCAGTCATTCATGTAGACTAGAATGGTTCAGTTGGAAGGGACCTTCAGAAATTGAATTCAGCTACCTGGCTACTTTAGGGCTAACCAAAAGCTAAAGCATGTTATTGAGTGCATTGTTCAAACACTTCTGGTACACTGACAGGCATGGAGTACCAACCACCTCCCGAGGAAGCCTGTTCCACTTTCTGACCACTCTCACTCTAAAGAAATGTTTCACAATTCCCAGTCTGACCCTCCTTGGGCAGCTCTGTGCCGTTCCCTTCCTGCCATTGGTTCCCAGGAGCAGAGCCCAGCATCTTCCTCTCCTCAGGGAGATGCAGAGCAGTGATACTGCCTCTCAACCTCTTCTCCAAACTGGACAGCCCAGTGTTTTCAGCCTCTCCCCACACCCCGTCCTCCAGCCCTACATCCAGCTTTGGTGCCTTCCTCTGGGCACTCTTGAGGACCTTTCCATTTTTTGTATATTGTGGGACCCAGAACTGAATATAGTATTCAAGGTGAGGCCATGCCAGTGCTAAAATGTAGCAGAAGAGTTGCCTCTTTAGACGGACTGGCTATGCTGTCTTTAATGCATCACAAAATGCAGTTTGCCCTCTTGGTGCCAGGGGCACAAGGGCATACTGCTGGTTCATGCTGAGCTGCTCCTGCCATTCATCTTCCCATCTGTGCTTGCCATTGCTCCATCCCAGGTGTAACACCTGGCATTCTCCCCGTTGAACTTAGCACCACTGCTAATTGCCCAGTGCTCCAACCTATCTTGATCCCTCTGTAAGGCCTCTTGTCTCTCTAGGGTAGTGCCATCAACACGCTTCCTGAGGATGTGCTCCACTTCTGCATTCAGATCACTGATAGGTGGTGAAGATCATTGCATGTGTGTAATGGCTTCCATGTTAGGAAGCACGAAGCTTTGTGTGGCATCCATTTGTCTTTTTGTTGTGATACAGCATTCAAGTGAGTGTTGTACCTACATAATTGTCTCAGGAGCAAGAGTTTGTAGGAATTTTTTTACCTACATTATGCAGTAGTAGCGCTTTATTCTGTGTGGGAGTGTCAAGAGTTTGTTCCTTGGCTCACATTAGCTTGGGTGTGTTGATGTTGCATCACTAGTGTTATTAGTACTCTCAAATGCAGGTCTCTTATTTATAAGTTGATAGGACCTTGTGAAATTGTCAGAGGTTTCTGATGTTTAATTATTTATTCTCCTTCTGGCAGGAGGTTATAGATGTGATGAATGAAATAAACTATAATTTATTGCAGGAGATAATGACTAAAAACGAGAGGAAAAAAAAGCTAACTACATTTAAAAATAGAGTGTTATTTATACCTGTAGCACAGGGAAAGCCTGTTGTGCTGCCTGAATTTAACAAGCAGACCTGGGACGCAGCTCTGGCACTGCTAACGACTGGAGGCGTTATTGATGTGGCGAACTAATTACCCGTGTGATGAAGTTGCCTGCTGGAGGTATTTGACTGCTTCATCATGATGGCACCTCCTACAGGTTAATTCATTGAGCAGCGCAGGTAAAGCCTCCAGATGGAGGTCCTGCTCTCTTTTCATCCAGACACAAAGAGTTGTACTGACAGCAGTGCTTAAACAGAGATGAATATTTTCCTGAATTATTATTGATCAGGGAGTGATCATAGAAGCAAATGCTTTGGGATGCAGCTATAGCCGTCACCACAAGGAAAAGTGTAAACAGTAGCATTTAAAAGCAAAACAGAATGAGTGTTAGCCTTCCTTACCTAAAGGGCAGCCCCTGGATTAAATGAGAAAAAATACGGAAGAAATCCAATATGGAAAAAAGTAAGGGGAAAAGAGAGGGTGATTCTTCAGCTAGCAGGCAGGACAGGGGCTGCATAAGCTTTGCTGTTTTACTTCTTTCTATATATAAAATTCCTTTATGGCATTTGTTCTCAGATGTCTTGGTACACACATTAAAATTCAGAACATAAATATCTCATTTAATGAAACAATAATATAGTTCACTTAAAGTTTTTGAGAAACTACACGGTTTGAAGGTAATCTTATAACAAAGTGTCCTTTCTACTTTTCACTTGTCCTATTCATTTCTAAAGTAAAATTTAAAAAAAAACAAAACAACAACAACAATATATTCTGTCCAAAACTGGAGTTTTTATATCTCAGGAAGAAGAAACACAAAAATAGATACTAACTTCCTTAGCTTTATGACCGTATTTTAAGATTGTGGAATCCCTTGCATGGCAATGTGTAGTGTTTTGAGCCTTTTGACTGCGGTATATATCAGGAGTTTCCAAGTCTGCCAGAGGTAACACTGCTTTTCTTCCTCACTTAAAACTGGAATTGACTTGTAAATAGTCTGGATTTCTCATCCAACCTTAATACACTGTTATCTAACAGGATGTGCTAAGTGTTCTGGCACAACTGCAGAGCTCATCAAGCAAATGGAAAGATTACCTGTGCAATCAAGCTTCAAACTTTTATTTTCTCACCATAAATGAGAAAACAATGCATGTTAGATTTATAATGATATTGAGATTGACTACTTAAATCCTTCTTAAAGTTCAAAGCTCGAAACAGATTGTGTGCACAAGCAATCCACAGTAGAGTTTTTAAGCAGGGGCTTGCAGTAAAGGAGTGAAATTGGGTTTGTCTGAAATGGTCCATCAGTCCCAAGTGGGTTTAGCAGGAGGATTTCAGACTCAAAAAGACAGTGCTTTAGAGAAGCATCAAGCGTTGGTTTCACATCACCTGAGATTGCTCTGTGGAGTCTGTCTTCTGGGAGACATGAAGACAAGAGGCTCATTAAAAATGAGCAGCCCCAGGAAGGGTGATTGAGCTTCAAGTACACTTGTGGTTTTTTAGCTTGAAGAGTTTAAAGGTGAAGATGCATTTTAAAAGCTCTACTGGCAGACGAGAAGAATGCTGTCAGCTTTCTCAATGAAATGTCTTTAGATATAGATAAATAGCATAGTGCAGTGGTGTGGGGTTATTTTTTTGTTTCCTTTTTTTTTTTTTGACATCAGGAAAAAAAAAAAAAGAAAACAAAAAAAAGAACTTGCTCAGCTCAGAGTGTCCTGATGGTTAGACAAAATGGTAATTAATCTCTCAGCTATCAAAATTGAGTGTGATGAAAGAGGTTGTCTTCAGTTCTGCTGTCTGACTTCAGAGCCAATGTTAACCTTAAAAGTTGAAGAAGCTGGAGACGAAATCATGGGGATCACTTGAAGGACAATCTTCTCAATGCAGTCTAGTTTGCTTCGGGTCCATTGACTTAGAGCTGTGCTTTTACCTGTTTCAAGACTTGTAACTATTTTGCATTGTTTTATTTATTAAACTTAAAAATGTGATGATACTGAGCTTTAAAATGAGAGATTAGTGTGCTTGCTGTTCCTCCTGAACTAACCTGAGATGCATATAATGTGCCAGGTTATGTCACCATGATGGGTATGGTTATACAGTGGTTGTACAGTGAATAATGTAACATATCATGTTTATTCTATGATAGCACAAGGTTGTCGGTGTCTGCCTGTTTGCTTAATGTTGTAATAAAAGGAACAAAGTTACTTTGGCCTGCAAAGTAAAACTTTACTTTCTTTTCTCAGCCAGAGATCATATGGGAGTTGGTCTGAATGGTCTATAATTAAAGACCTCTTCCCATGCAAAGCATTTTGAGGTTCTAAGTGTTCTTTGACTTGATTTCAATTATCAGATCGTGTGGAAAATCTGATGAAGCAACTTTTTTTTTTCTCTTGTGGTTTCATGGCATGAAAATTAGCTGAAAGCTGATTTGTTTGTGAAACTGCTATTGCTTCTGGCGGAATAACAGACAAAAGTACAATGGCCTCTCAACATGTTGTAGATTCATTACAACATATCATGCAATGGTTGGGGAAGAACTTTTTAGGGGAATAAATGAATTGTGTATTAATCTGACTGAGAATGAAGATGTTGGATTTTAGTAATTCCGTAAGAAATAAAGTACTGTTTCTCAAAATTATTAAAAGGACTATGGTGGAAATTGTGGTGTGCCAGGGCCATGTGCTTATGGTCATACGCATGAAATGGCCAGCAGCACTGGTGGTGCTGGACTGGCCTGGGTCAGACTACCAATCTCAGAGCTTTGGGGTGGATGAAGCATGGTGAGGCTTCTCCTGAAAATCTATTGCAGTGTTTCTTGAGTGGATATTAGAGAACTGTCCAGCGTTATTCCCTAATCCCAGTCTTGATGATGGTATGTTTCTTAGACTGTGCCTCCTTTCAAGTAAGGTGAAATTGTAAGGATGAGTAGACCCTTTGTGATGATGGATTTTGGATGTGAGGTTTGCATTTTATACCTTTCCTCCATGCTTCTAGCTGGAAAAAAAAATAACAAAAAGTGACCAATAACCAAACCTAGAAAGACTCAATATTCGCACCCTGTTCCTTCCTTCTCAGTTGTGTTTTATTTCGCATCCGATTTTCCAATCTATATGTTTCTTTCTTGAACATAACCTGTGCACTTCTGCATTCATTCCCAAATGCCATTCCCCTCCCTTCCTCTTCCTCTCCCCTGGACAAAGCTTTTATGGGCAGTTCCACTGTGCTGAATTTTAACAATATACAAAGATGTACCGAGGTGAGGTAAGCATTTCTTCAGCTAATCATTTTCCAAACTACATTTAATAAAGCTTTCTGTTTTCAGTAGCTTCTTATTTCCTATACTTGTGTTATATATTTTACTTTTCATTTTCAAAACAGAGGTATAATGTCTAATCCATTAAGAGGTACTTAAGGTTAATTCATCTGAAGAGAGCATCACCTTTTGCGTATCATACTGTGATGTGTATTTCTGTTCCCCTCTGTCCCTGTATGTCCTTCTCCATGTAAAGTAAATGGAGAAAAAATAGCACTCCCTCACCTGTCTCCTGTAGCGTCTCCTTTTTTTTTTCTGTAACCAAGATGAATGAATGTTTTCACACATTTAATAAATATGGGACTTTTCGCGCTCCTAGGAGGTAGCTATAAAATAAATTAAGTGAATCCGACAATATAAACTATATGAACATGGCGTACAGTTGCTTTTGTTTTTCTCAGGAGGTTTTTTCCACAACCACATTGTCTTTTGAATTTTTAATTATATTTTTAAGTGTGGGGGAAATATGGTTTCTTTTTTTGGTTATTTGTAGGCCAAAGGTTTATCTGAAAACATTTCAGGGAGGATATGAAAGAGACTTCTATGTTTTGAAGCATAATTTAGTCATTCTTGTAATAAACAGGGTGCAAAGCAGTATGTATTTTGGTAGTGGTTTTAATCACTGTGGGTCAGCTCCAAAGCATGTATCACCTTTCTTTTTTTTTGAGACCAGTTGAATGTTCTTAATAAACTATATATATATATGGCTTAAGTATATCTGTTATAAATTGACCTTCTAATTGTTCTCGAAAAGCTGTTCTGAAGTACTTATTTAATATTCTATGGAGACTCTTACTTACAACTAAGGATTTCTAAATGCATATCTAAATGGTCTGTCCTTTCTCAGATTTGGATGTTTGAACATGTCTTTCGATAGATAGTTTCTAATTGTTGGCAACTACACCAGAGATATGGTTCATGTACGTAAGTATACTTATTAGTGCAAGCCATAACATAAATTAAGAAAAGCTGTCAATAATAGTGCAAAATTAAGCAGCTTGACATTAAAAAAAATGCCAGAAATAAGTTTACTCACTAAAGATTAATTTGTACCCATTTTCTCATTGGCCTCATAAATATTCATTAATGTAAAAACAGAATGAACACTGATATTTTTTTGCCTGCACAAGATGGGTGTTAATTATTTTAGGAGCATTTTATACAATAATTTGTCTTTTATTATTAGTGGGTTGTATTCATTCTTCTACCTTGGAATTTAGAATGTTTTTTAATGCACGTTTATGGAGGGAATTGCTCCCTGTTGCAGGGCTTTCCTGTGAAGTGTCCAGGTGTCCGCATTTTGAATTATTCTTGGTATCTGTTAGGCAAGTGTCATTTTGTAGAATGCATTCTCTTCAGCTGAACTTGGGCAGGTTGCCAGGGGAACTTAGAACTGACAGGTATTTCTTCCTAAAAATACAGCTTTGCTGTAGTATCCTATGTCACCAAAACTTAAATGTTTCTGGAGACGTTTGTGTTGATTCAGTTGCTGTCAGTTAAGTAGGAGAGAGAACAATCGTAAATGTTTTATGAACATATAGTGAGCTTTTGAAGTCTCATAAAATAGCAACTTAAAGTGTTTATTTGCAACTATTTTTTTTTCCTGTATTGTGTCATTATCACCTGTGGAAATTGGGTCTGGGAATTCAGAAACCTCAAAGATTCTTATACCATCCTCTGTACATCTTTGTAAAATTATGTATAATTTCCCATTTGTTACTCCTCCCTTATGCCCAGAATTAATATCTGCCCTTCCTTAGTTGCAAAATACATCCTTTTACCTCACCATCTTTACTCTGACTCATGAGAATTTTTCCAGATAATTTTTCCATCTTCTGCCTTCTCCAAAACCCTTTATGACCACACACATGCAAACTTGACAAATTGAACATCAATACTGTTTTAAATTGGACTAACTTTATGCATTGTGGTTTTTTTGTTTGTTTGTTTTTTGTTTTTTTAAGCTCCCTGACCACTGCAGCACTGTTTTACAGCCCTGAACACTTTCCTCTCATACCAAGCCAGAGCTCAGTGTGTTTATGTGTGCTTAGCAACTATTCACGGAACTGACTCCAGGAAAGCCATTTTGTCTGGTTTTAAATAAGTTCTTAAAACCCTCTGTTTAGGCAGCTGTGTTTAGTTTACGTGGAGCTTTATGGGCTCCACCACTTATTGATTTCACGCAGGTGAACATTTCTGTATAGGGCTATTTTTGTCTTCATCCTCTCTTTGATAGAAGTAATACCCTGAATTGGGCCTGTTGTGCTTGTTTAGAGATGGCACTTTCAGTTTCTTACGTTAAAAATTGTCTGCTGATTCCTACCTTTGCTTTACGCATTAGCCAGTCTGTAATTTAGACAGGCGCTTTATTTTCCACTTCAGAATTTCTTGTCCACCCTCAAAGGAGCTGCTGTTTTTCTTCCTGATGTGGTAGTTTGAAACCTGGTCTCCTCATCCTCTGCTTCTCAGAACAGCTTTAACTGAGTGTCTGTATGCCATGGTCACCCCCAAATCCACAAGGGAAGGCATAAAAGCAAGCACAGTGCAATGTCACCATCATCTTCCTAAGCAGGAATTCCTGAGCTGTATCTTCTGGGGCTGGAAGCTGACTCACGCACAGCTTAGTCAGGCGTTAACAGTTGTGTTTTGTGGCATTTTTCAGTTCTTTCAGAGCCGCAGGCGTTCACCAGGGCAGGGGGATGCTGAGGGCTGCAGTTCTCCCAAGGACTGAGGCTCCAGCTGTCACATGCAGAAATAGGAGATTCAATGCCTTGTAGGAGATTATTCACCTTATAGGAGGTTAATATTTCGTAATCAGAGCCCCCCCGTATTCCATGTTTGAGACACCCAGATTTTAAGACCCTGAATTCAGCTTCAGAGACTAGCTGCGTTTTACTTACTGTAAACATACTTCCAGTACAAAAATACAGAATAAACAAAATTTAGAATACTTATAAAATGAGGTAAAGAATAATACTAATACAAGGATTGAGTACGCTCATCTTCTATGTTCATTGAGTTCATTATGCAGCAGAATTCACAGCACTGTGACAGACCAGAAACCGTAAGGTTTTCCTTTTTTTTTTTTCCTAGGCAAAATGAAAGCCCTTGTATCTGGCACAGTAGCCATATCCTCATGAGAATTACAAGTTACAGCACTTGTATATTTGGCTGTAGATTTTTGACAGAAACTCTATATTGACCAGAGATCTTACAGTATATAAGACTGACAGAAATAAAGTGGCCAGCATAACTTGAACTTTTTTCTTTTTGGATTAAGTGAAAAAAAAATAAAGTTTTTTGGAGAACTTCATAACAGATTTCTTTGTTATACTTCGTAACACTGTGGCATAGCTATATTGAACTGGATGCAGTGGTAGAGGACAACTGCATCTGGAAGAACAATAGGTTCTAATGCACTGTGTTGCCTGGTATGTGTCAGTTCAATTCCTCCTAGGCATCTCAAAGTTTCTACTATGTGCAGAATAAGTCAAAGAACCCAAACAGGCTACATATCTCCTGAATTAGCTGTAAATATTTTAGTCAGTCTATAAGTCATTCTTGAAAATACAGTTTGGCTACCCGAAGTGTAATGCCTATGTAAGAAGCAGGAAATCTGCTTTGCTTTATTAAACTATATGACAAACAACATGTATTTTAATTGTAATACATAGCTAAAAATTAGCAGTTTTTCTCAAGTATTCCATCTGATTATAAACAGCCACCTATTTTAGCAGTTGTTTTGTTTCAAAGCAGTGCAAAGAATAAGAAGCATGAAGAAACTGTGATAATTTTTCAGATTTTGCCACCCCTCTGCTGATATATATGGATAATTTTTTATGAAGTGGAAACCCTGTACAATGAGAGGATTGTGACTGGAAAATAGGCAAAGCACTGCAGACAAAGGCAGGAGGGCATGAGTAGATACAAATTGCAGGTTTGTCAGATGTTTAGATCTGTATGTAAAGAACTTTGGTTTATTTGTAATTGAATCTGTCCTGGTTCCACCAGAAACAATTTTTTAATATTGTCTATAACCTTAGCTGTAGATACTTTCAACACACATATAACCATGTATACTAGTTTAACCTACTAAACACCTTCCAAAAATTCACATCTGTGCAAAGGCTTCATTAGTGTTTATTTTCTCCTTAGTGTTGAAAGAGCTGTGGCTTGGTGTCTGTGCTGTTAAATATGTTTTGTATGTGAGCCAACACAGTTTGACTACCAGTAGTATTCCTTGTTGGTACAGTTCAGTTCTTAGTTGTAGGTGGAAGTGGTGTAGGAATTGAAGGAGGAGTTCAGAAGTCCTCAAGAAATCTTTCTAGGGCAAGTGTGAAGATTTGATACCTATTTTTGAGAGAGCCATGTAATAGTAAATTCACAAATGCTTCAAGGATGTAAATGGCAAAGAAAAAAAGATGAAATCCTGACACAGTGATAGAGCTGTTGACTTGCAGGAGAAATGGAGAAAAACAAGTGCTGAGAAACAGTCCTGTGTTGACGTACAAATAGTTGTACAAGTAGCAGTTTGTTATCATCCATCATCCTATTTATCCATGGTTTTGACATCTGCCTACTAGTGAGAAGGGAGAAGCCTCTAACAACCATATGGGATCACAAGCCCTTCTGTTTCTTTTCTGATACTGGACATTTTGTAGCACTTGGCTCAGATTTTGGATTAGATGAAGATAATACCATGAATTGTATGGTTTCTTATTGCTAGAGATGTGTGTAATGCAGTGAGATATGGAAGCTAGCAGATGAATTAATGGGTCCTGTGTTTGAAACATGAACCCAAATCTAGAATTGTTATCATTGAGGTGTTATTTTTTTTTGCAAAGCTTAACTATGCTGTGTATTGTATAACATGATTCTTAGTCATGTTCTAGCATCATTTGCAAAACTTTTGCAAATAGACTACCTTTTACTTCACCCGTGATTTTTTTTTGTTGTTTGTTTTTTTAAAAAGCAAACCCAAATCTGTTCCCAGAAAGTTGTTTTGCTTTTGTATCTGAGAGTTACTCTGTGGTATATTTCAACTGTATCAAGTACTATTTATGTGGGAGTTAGAACAGCTGTGCAAATGGCTGTGGAAAATTCTAATTCTTCCCCCTAGAAATGTTACAGATGTCACTTGATATACTATAAACCTACCTGTTTTATTTCTGAATTTGTTTAATTTTGGTAGAGAGAGAGCTTACATCTGTTGTTATCACTGAGGTGAAATGTCAGGGCATGGAGCTGTCAGTTCTTTCATGGTTTTCCATTCCTGCCCTAAATGAAAACTGTGCACCTACAAAAGTACAGAAAGGTGTGGTAGCCAGAGGTGCTAATTTCCCTGACGTACCTAGTGCTAGTGAAGATTACCTATAGAATAACATCATAGGAGAGAGAACAGTATAGGATAACCTGCATGCAAGCCAATGGGGCAAATGTGTTGTGTTTGCAAGATGAATTTCCATTAAAAATTACATGCCTGCAGAGGCTTTGTTGTGAATATCGACTATAAGCTAGGAGTACTTATTAAAAAGGCTGGATTTTGATTAGGTGAAGCTTGTCAGAAGTAATGATATTTTGTCTTATGTAATTCTATTTTCTTGATAAGATATTCTCAAATGCCGTTTATAATATTCAAGGAAACTTGAACGTACAATGTTCAAATCTCTTTTAAAGCTAGATTTTGTCTTTTTCCTATCTTAGTAAGACTTGGCAAGACTGAGCCTGCTGTTTGTATGGACAGATAGCAAAGATGATGGATAGCCCAGAAAGAAGTTTAGTTTTGTTTGAACAGCTGCAGTATTTACTTTAATATGGACTGAAATATCCATGACTGAGGTTATATTTGTTTTACTGGATAGGCAAGATGTCATTCTTTGCTGGAGCGAAACATCGAACATCAAAGAAAACGTAGAAAACAGAGCTTTGTAACCCTGTGTTAGTCTGTTACTAGGGGAGAAAGCTGGGCAAGTTTTTTTGTGTACAAGGAAAGAAGTAAAGTTTTTCTGCATTCTTATCGGTAGTGGTAGATTCCATTGTCCTAAAATCTTGAAGTTAGATTTCTCCCTGACCCAGCTTTCATCCACCTGCTTTGATGATCTCTTTTACCCTTCAGATTCTGTTGTTCTTGTTCCTCTCAGAACTGATGGTTAATAAGTGTTTGCTTTTATTAAAGGATTTTTATTTAAAATAATAATAATAATTACACAACCTGCATTGAATTATGTTGAATTTGTTAAGACTCAATTTATTACCTGCATGTTTTGTTAAATCTTTCTGTTTTTATTTTGCAGGATGCTGTACTTTTGATGAGCCTTTTAGCACCTGTGGCTACAGTCAGTCAGATGATGATGATCTTAACTGGGACCAGGTGAACACGCTGACAAAACCCACCTCAGATCAATGGATGCCTTCTGGTTGGTCTTTTCTTTTGCTTTTTTCTCTCAGATGTTAGCTTTTATATTTATTTGGTGTTTCTTCAGAATATTAGTATTAGAATGTGACTATAAAAATTTCTTTAGTTATAATACTCAAATCTTCAGAGTGGTTCTTGTGAGGGATATTCTGCATTGCAAAGGCTTTATTTTGTGGTGTGGTTTCTAAAATAAATGTTCAGAAGTAGGAAAAGAAACTTGGGATTATTGGGGAAGGCTGAAAGAGTGCAAAATGATGCCATCAAAATGAAGATGAAGCAGTGCTAGAATGAGACAGACTGGACTGTGTAATGGGGAGACTTGAAGAGAGGGAACAGTGAGAGAGAAAACAGAAATGGCCTTAGGGATTTTTATTCAAAGTGATACTAATCAAACTGTTCTGAAAAGAAATGTATAATGAAAAGGAAGTAAGAGAAAATGAAACAGAGAGATATACCAAAACAAAGTGCTTCGGTAATATTCTGCATGTTGTGTTTTAAAGGCAGTTGTGATGATGCTCTTGTTTAATCCTCTTTTGTGTACTGTGTGTAGGTGAATCTGATTCCATAGCAACAGCCTTTGCATTCTGATGAACTATAAACTTGTTTTGGTAACACAGTCTCTTTTATCAGTCACACAAATACAGAGAAATCTGACCATTGATTTTAAAGTATTAAACCCCAAATCAATTATTCTTTTGCAAATTTTATTTGGATGTGTTGAGAGTTCCCTGTCCGTGGAGATGGAGCTGTTCTCCAGGATAACTAACTACATCTCCTTGTGGCTGGTTGCCTCTAGCCCAGCTGAGAATCTTCCTTTGTTTATAGAGGCTGAGCCTAGTGTGACTATTGTTACTTAAAATGGTAAAAAAAAAAAAAAAAAAAAAAAAAAAAAAAAAAAAACAGNAAAAAAAAAAAAAAGACCACCTCAGAAAAGCACTAGCTTCTAGGGATTTCTTCTCAATATTAGTGTTTTAATTTTGTATAAATATACTGAGAATGCACAGAAACTTGACAGGTGGATATGCTGTCCATTTCATTAACATCCTTTTCAATTAATTGTTTAAAGGACCTGTCATGATGTACTTTCAGGTTTATGTAAAATCCCTTGAATAGCTGTCCTTCCTAAGAAAGTATTCCTTTTGAGTAAAGATTGGGATTTTTAGTTGGGATTTTACAGCATGAAACTTTAAAAGTGACTGTATGAACAGTACTTCAACATAGTCACTAATCTACAATATGTGCTAGAGACCCTAAGATAGCATTCACTTGTAAAATTCCTCTTAGCAGTTTTTATTATAGGTTTATCACTGTTGCTCAGTGTTGTGGACAGTATTGTATCTGAGGTTGACAGTTGAAGTGCTGCTTCCTTTCCCACTGAGCTTCCTGTAGGAAAGGTGAGGCTCTCCACTTGAACAGAAGTGTTTGGTTTGCCTGCACTCATTTGACACGCTAGATTGAGTTCATCATCACAGATAAAGAAGGCTCTTGCTGATTTCTTTTGAAGCAGGCTCTCGTCCAGTGGTGCTGGCATGGACTGCAAAACATTTTTTTGGTCTATTTCATCAGTGCTTAATACTGTCTCTCAAGTTGGAGCTCATACACATAGGTTATCAATCATCTTAGCTTGCAGTACAAGCTATACATTCTTTTTCTCAATCGCACCACTGGAAATCCTCTTTCAATTTCAATTTTCTTTTATTTATTACTTTCCCCACTTGGATTTTGCAGAAGAGGCTGTCAGTATGTGTTGTGTATACTGTTTAGTCTTAGTGGCAGCTATAAGAGGTTGAACTCTATGTTCTTTTCTCTAATGATCGGAGACTAAGATTTTTTTCCACCACAGGCAAGAGTCCAGCCAAAGGACTGCTATCTTTATGGAAGGAAAATAATGTCCATGAAATTTTATTTCTCTGATGTCATATGGAGTGTTTCTTATTTCTCTTCTACCTTTTATCAGAATGCTAAAAAAAAATGTTCTGTTGATTAAATAGAAGATAGTAAAATTGGAAATAAGCTATATTTAGAGCTTAGGGAGTTTCAGTTCTGTCTATAAGGGAACTGAGATATGCTTTGGGAGTTTTAGGTCAGAAGGTGAACATGTTAGTTTGAGAACGGTTGTTAATATTGTTGCCCTATAAGGTGAAAAAGCCTCTTTGAGAAGAAAATAAATGTTCATTACTGGTTGTTTTTTTTTTTTTTTTGCAAAGGAGAAGCAGTTTTTCTGAGGGCATGATACAGTCAAGTAATATCTAATTTTGCTCTTCCTTCAGATTTTTTTTTTCCCATTCTTGTTCTAATCATCATCTTAGTGATTTTAATTAGTTTTCAGTTAACCTTAGTCAGAGAGTTGTGATACACTTTAAAAAATGATTCCAAGTAGTTTGTCAGCAGTCTCTGAGCTACATAGTTTGGGAAAAATAGCTTCAGATAATAATGCATAGGATGTCTTAGATTACAGTTTTGTGGGAAATTCTTGGCTTGAAAACAAAATGCTTTATGCAACAGTGTTGTAATCTTAAACTAAAAGAAATACTCCCAGTTCCAGAGTCCCTTGTCAGTTGAAAAAATCAGTACACATAACATTCCTATTTCAGAGAATATGTGTCAGGGAGTGAGTTGGTATCAGTATATAGTATTTTGTATAATTTGGTGACAGTGGGGTCAAGTGCACTAGTTACGGCATCTGATCTATTTTAATCCACTGTTCAGAGTGGCTGTACTTTAGTTTGATAAATATTTTGGCTTTATATGTTATTTCAGAGGGAGACGAATTTAATATAGCATTCATTTATATGTGCATATATTATTCTACATACTATATATTTTATTGAATATTAATAGCTCTTTCTGAGGTGGTAGTTTTAGATGAAAATTGGTGAATTATATATAAAAAAAATTTAAATGTTTTCTAAGTGTTCAGTATGTTGAGCTTTAGTCCTTATTGGATTGTTACTGTAGTAGAAATATGAGGTTGTTCTTACTAAAGTAAGTAGGACACTAGCTCCCTAATTTTCTTGTTAAGTGTACTAATCTGAAAATGCATCAATCAGAGCCAAGAAAGGAATGGCATATATGTATTTGTGTGTATTTCTGTGGATAGAACAAGGCTGGTTGAACTACTGTTCTTCTTTTTAAAGAGTCCTGTGAGTCAGCTGGACTAACTACTGTAGGAAATTTGGCAGTTCCCTTTCCGCAGTTTGTCTTTCCCCTTTTCTTTCTGTTCCAAGGATGTGTTTACAGTATTGTTCAAGAAAATAATTTAGGAACCCTTGTTCATTATTAATGTTATCATACCTTGTCTTGTGGAACAGTTAAAACATGTACAATAATGTTAATGTGTGCATATAATAGAAGTTTACAATATCTAACTGTAACCGTTCTAGTTGCAGTCCAGTAAAGATGTCTCCATATAAGTAAATAAATACATCAAAACGGTAGATTCCTGTAACTACACAGCAAGGTTTTGATAGCAGGCGATATCTTCAGGGGGGACCTCTGCACAAAGAAACCAGGGGCAGTTTCAGAGATAACTACAAACCACATCTTTGTATTTGGAAAGCAGTCACAAAGATTCTTTTTCCAAAGCTGCTTTAAATTTTTGATTTCCACTTTGGTTTCCCTTTCTGCTTAGCATCAAATATGAACAACTTATCTCTCTTTGTTACCTCTTTACTTGCCTCATTTTGACAGAAGTATGCATATACCTGTTTTACTTTGTGATGAAATGCCCAATCTTCATCACCTAGTTGCTAAATTTTCAGGGAAAGGTCTTGTTTTTCCTTCATATTGCCTAATCACTGGAAAGGTGGCCCTTATATATTTGTGCTTATTTGTGACTATCTCATTGTTCCATTTGCTATTATGTCTGTTAAAGAGTAGTTGCCTAAATCCTCCCCCCTGTTGTAGTTGGTACTGTTTCATTACCTCATTCGTTACTGTCTTATCTTTTTATAGAGTAGTTCTTGCTCTAAGATCTTGTGATAATGTAAATAAAAGTAAAATGTCCACTGGAGCTTTTCTTCCTGCATTTCTGTTTTTGGTTGATTCTCCAGATGGTAATTTCTTTCTCTGAATTTTGCCAGCTGTGCTCTCGCTCTGTAATCCCATTTATGATAACATACAGTGAAATTCATCATGGCCTAGCAGCATTTTGGAGTTGTGGTGTTCCCACAGAGTGCTCTTTTGCTTTACACAATAACTCAAAATGCACACTGCATGTTTAACTGCAGTAGAGACACTACCTCTGTTATCTGACTGTCAGTCAGAGAAGCACAAGTACATAAGTCCTATTGTAAAAGGGAAGAAACAAAAGCACCAGCGGTGTTGGATGGAGAGTGGAAGGAAAAATAAAACAAGGATGTGCAAGCTGGAGACTAAGTAAGCATATAAATATAGATATGTATGTACACACGCTAGCTTGCTGATTGCAGTTTGTATGCCAGTTGTTCTCACTGAAGAGAGTGAGAATGGAGGACCAGAGCTCTGGAACAGGGTCTTAAAGGAGATCTTCTGGAGTCCTCTGGTGAATGTGTAGGGCAAGAGCTGAGAAAACTCAGATGAATTAAAAACAAACAAACAAAAACATCCACAAAATTACACCAAAACACCTCCCCTGAAACAAAACATAACAAAACACAACAAAAATAACAGGAGAATCGAAACTTAAAATTTATTATTGAGATGTGTGTGTAGTCTTTTTGTATATGATGAGTCTTGTCACTAATTGTGATGCAAAGAGAATTCTACAGATTACAGGGAGAAACGCAGATAGCATCAAGAGCCAGGTCTACTCTGGAAATGCTTTCTACTCATGTCCATGTATTCATTTTGTTGCAAAACACTGTGTTCGGTTGTAAAATCCTCCTACGGCGTTTCACAGTTCCAGTTAATTTCCTAGGAACAGTAGCATCATTTTTCTTCTATCGGCTGTTGGTTTGATATCACCAAAGGGATGTCACTGCACTGACAATGAGTCACAGGCATCAGCCTTTCATTCAGTTTAGAATAGTTCAAAATCAATTATAAATCAAATCTTCACAGACTGCCGCCATTCAGTGGAGTGAAAGGAGGCTTTGAGCAGTGAAGTCTTTAATGTTCGATATAGTGCTGGTCAAAGCCGGGATGGGGATTCTCCTTATGCTTTATGAGGTGATAATATATAATTGTAATGACTATATTTAATTTTTTGAATGACCTGTTTTAATCCTGAATATCTAGTGTTGCTAATTGTTTAGCAGTGTCTGTAGATGATGCATATAATGTTGATATAAATTATTGTTTAAATGGCCTTTTGATACATAGTTAGCAGCAGATATTCCATAGAACAAGATACTACTATAAAGTGGTGTTTGATATTATAGAATGTGAAACAGTTGTATGAAAAATGTATGCTATTATTTAACTGTGAATAGAAAGGACATTATCCCTTCTAAAAAGATAAATCTGTAAGTGATCAGTTGGCTAGTTTATATCAAACAGCCCAAATGCCTTACCTTGTAAAGTGACAGTGGTTTAACTTAACAGTGCGATGGGTATTTTATCGTTACATATACTTTAGCACTGTATAGTGTTTTTCTGTTAAAAGGAACACTTTTGTTCTGTTTACTTTTGTATAATAGAGAATTCAACATCTTTCTCCCAGATTACTTTGAGTATCTGCTTTTCTCTAATTCATTTGAGTGCTATCCAGAGGTAACATAAATTACTTTCAAGTACTGGGAGTTACACCTGTTTACTGTGTTCTAATTATACTTTCCTAGGCTTTTTTAGACTGCTAACTCTGGTATGTTTGTCATTTTGTTGCATGCCCAGGTGATAGCTGCAGTCTCTTAAAACATGCATACCCATTCTGAAAGCAGTGTGTGTTGATGTGTTTGAGGCAGTTTCTAATTAGTTGAGTAAGCTGGTATCAGTTGCTGCTAATACGGAGCAATGTGGAGGTCAGCTGGAGCAAACCACCCGAGTATAGATCCAGCCAGCTTTGTGCTGCCATGGCTACAGTGCAGTCACTGAATGAATCAACTACTTGAAAAACATACCTAATAGTGCCCTTAACATGTTTGTACAACAACCAAGGCAATACCACCAGCTATGCTGTTGGTATTGTTTGTTGTGATGACTTATGTGAACCTCAGACTCACTTTTAGCTTCTGACCTGTCTTTCATATTTCAGCACCTATCCCAAATCTTGTGTTTCTTACAAGCACTATGCGTACAATGTTCTTGCAAAGAGAAATGAGAGATGAATCGGTGTCAAAATTGCTGATTCTGAATCACTAACAATATTCCTAGTTTGTCTGACAACTTACTTGAATGTATTTTGCCTACATGCCCATTAGTATTTTGGATAAAATGTTGGGATTAATATGCTCAATCTTTAGTAGTAAATGGTTTCTAGATACGACTTTCATTTTACACTTTCTTTCTGCTTCTGTGAAATGAAGTATTTGCATATAAACAGCACATTTTGTGAGGTCATGCCCAAGGTATAAGTCTTCCAGATTTTCATTTCAAGCAGCTGACCTGCTGTAATATTTATGGCAACTGTACTGTACCAGGAGGAGTGTAACAATAACCTCCTTATCCTTTCACATTGCAGTAGCCATCTGATATTTGTGCACAAAATTAGAGACCATGCTGTAACTGATGGAAGTGAGCGGGAGACAGTATGTTAGAATCCACCAATAGCTGTTAAAAGATTTTATTAATGCTTGACTGGTAAATGGTGATATGTTATAAACTATTTTTCAGTCTTTGAGAAATTCTTCTGTTGTGCAGAAGTCAGAGTCTACGTGAAAGGTCTGTGGAATTCACTGCTCGTTAAACCAGAGTATTCTCTAAGCAAGCTGGAAGGTAAAGCTGACAGCTGAGGGTGCTCTGTGTAACACTGTGTAGTGCCATGCAATGCTAGGCAAGCCCTCCAGCCTAACTCGTTTACCTTGCTTTGATTACACTTTTCCTGATGGGGTTATATATTACACCTGCAATAATATATGCTGGGAAACAGGTAACGTGATAAGCCAGATACTGCAGTTGATTTTGAAATGGATTTCTTGACAATAAAAATGTTTAGGATTGCAGAGTTCTACTGTCGCACATTGGAAGCCCAGTCTCTCACCTTACTCTCAACCACAGTGCTAGCTGCTGTCCTGCTGGTTAAGTGCATCAGTCTTGTTCCAGACCTCCCTGCTAAATTAGAAGCATGCTGCCTAACTGTGGTTTTGTTTGCATGTTTGCTGCCCTCTGTGGAGTGTTCGTGAGGAGCTCTTTCAGATGATGTAGGAGAATCCTGACAGGAAAGAGAGAAAATGTTTCATGTTAAAATAGGCAGTAAATAATGATTGAGGTATTTTATCTGCAACTCAAGACCGTTGCCTTCGTTAGATAAACTGATCTTTTTTTCAGTTCAAATTGTCTGGAAAAGAAAAATTCATTACTGGTGGGAGCTCTTGGTTCAGAAGAGACCACACAATGTAAATCTTATTTCCTGGGGCTATGCCTGAGACATGCAAATGTACCTCAGTAGCTTTAATCTAGGTAGTTTGGGACCTCATAGCAATAGAAATGAAGTAGCACAGGCTTTAGTGTAGGGGTCCCTAGGTATTCACTCAGTGCTGAAGGCTGTTACTGTACCTTCACTGCCCTGGATATCTCATGAAACTGCTGCGGTTTCTGTTCCAGTCTGAGCAGACCTGTGTTAAGGAGCAAAACATTTTTTGTGCATTTGTCTGCCTGTTTTCTCCTATTGGAGAGTGAAATTACTTAGCCAGTTTGAGAAAAGATGTGACCAATAAAACGCCAATGAGTGCTGTGAATAAACAGTGAGTCAGACAATTCTCCTGAAGGAGCTGCACTCCCTGCATTGCAAGATCAGGAGGAAGGGGAATAATCAGAGTATTCCTAAGTAAGCTTTTTCTTGTTTAGTAATTAATCTACTGGAAAAAAAAAAAAGCCTCTTAATTTCTTGCAGTCTTCAGGGCTTTTCTTTCAGTCTCATGCTTATCCCATTAGATTTCTTTTCATCCATCCTGCCCTTTAGAAACTAATAAAGAGTGGATCAAAACCTTTCCTTGCATCTACAGGCTTTAAAGGGTGTAAGTGACTGCCTTCATTTCAAGATCAGTTATTTCCTGAGTTAGTAGTTTATCTTCAAAGTCAGGTCTTCTGTATGATGAGAACATGGTCGTTGCGACAGTTAAAATGTTGGTGAGCTAGAGATTAACTCCATCACTCTTCTTCAGGAGTGCAAACATGATTCTTCAAGAAATTGTGGGTTTTTTTGATGTATCATCTTAAGGCTTCTTGATGAAATTAAAGGGGGAGTTGTAGTTTAAATTATATTTATGGGAGATTTTTTTCATCCCTTTTCACAGCACTTAGTTTGCTGACAGGCATCGATGACTGATTGTATTTTGTTAGCAGCTTGATCACTGACTGTAGTAACAGTGGCCAGAATGCCATTGATTTGATGCACAGGTCATTAAATTCTTCATTGAGAAGCTGTTTGACGAACTTGTCATTCATGAAGTACATGTTCCTTGGGATGAAATTACTCAGAAGTACAAGGCAGAGATAAAGAAAACTGAGTGTTTCTGGATGTCTACACTTCTTAGGCTTTTGCTCCCCTGTTGAGGACAGCCATGTGGATGTCAGGTAGCAAATATGACTGCAGTGCTAGGTTAATATACAAGCAAATGAATGGATTTTGTTTTGTATTGAATTTAAGTCCTCTTGTATTAGATACAATCAATTTTTCCAAAATACCAGACACAGTCTTAATTCCCCCTGTATATATATGTTTGCAAAATGGGGAGTCAAAGAAGAAGCAATTAAAAGGCTTTCATGAAATCCATGAGCTGAATTAAAGAGCTTGGTACTTCTGTTATTAGTGTTAAAGCAATATCGTTATTTCCCTTACCAGCTGATATAATGCATGCTTCATCTTGAAGTTGCAACATTTATAAGCAACTGCATTTCAGTAGCACAAAGAAAAAAAAAAATACTGTCTGGACCTCATTGAAAATTTAATGATGTATACAACCATTTAATTGAGAGAAACAGGTGCACATCGTTATTGAAGTCATAATGTTTCAGCAGCTAATAACATCAGATATTTCTGATCGTTTCAAACATCAACTGATCACAGTTCTGTTTCTCATGTGATAAATGTTTAACAAGCACTTTTCAGGGTGTGCATATTCATGTTAGAACATGGAAGCTACAGAGTCACTTTTCTCAGCAATAACTGCATACATCATCAATTTACACTAAGTTGAAATGTGATTGTATTGTTCTTTAAAATTCTATTTCATTTCCTCATTACCTTAGAGAGGAGTAACGTCCGTCATTGAGTTTCAAGTTCCTAATTTCACCATACTTGTACATTCTTGGGTTACTCTGGTTTCTGCTGGAGCATGGCTGTCCTTCACAGTTCATTTGTTGCTGCCGTGGTGTTTGGTTCTTCCCAGCATCATAAACTCCTTCAGATCAGAAGAAAGTCAAAGAAAGACCTTGACTCATGAGCACTTAGAAGCCCACAGCAGTGTGTGAAATTAAGTTGTGCAAGTTCAAAGCAATGACTGTAGAAACTCATCTACAGAATTATACATTTGGAGCATTGTTCCCTTTTCCTACAAGCAAGTAAGCACTGTACGAGTTGCTTGGTAAATAAGGGGACTTCTCCAAGTGCCTAGTAGGTATGCAACTGAGCCTCATGGTTCCAGCCTGAGTTCATGAATTACGTGTTCTTTCCCAAAATGTCTGTCGTGCAGTTGCACAAGCAATATGTCAAATGTACAGTGATCTTTAATATGTTCTCTTACTTTTCATGTGTTGAGTACCACAAAAGAAAAAAGAGAGGGAAGCAAGAATGTGAGAACGAGGCTCTTTTATGCTGAACCTATGTGGTCAGAGCACTGCTCAAAGGAGTTAGTTCCTTGGCTTTTCCTTACAAGGTTTTGTTGATAGACTGCCACTCAACAAATGAAATGCAGCAGCCTTCACAAGGCCCTAACTGGCCTGATTGGGGGGTCCTATTTTGTTCTGTACACACAAGAAGTAAACTTCCTGTGAGCCTCAAATTTTGCAGTGGAATAAATTGATGTAGCATGTATAAAGAGATGAGTTATCTTTCAGCAATGAAATTTTGGTCTTACTTGTGCTGTGGCATTTTGCTTGCCATGTTTAATTTTAGCGTGAAGCGTATTTGTGAGAGCAGAAAGTTGTTTGTGGAAATTACTTTTTGTGGAAAAATATCCATTCAGGCATTTTACTCCCATGGCTTGCAAAATATAAGCAGCTTTACTGAGAGCATGGCAGTTTTCCCCTCCTGACTTATAGTGTATCAGTAATGACAATTCTATAATAAGAAGTTTATTATTTTAGTTACAGTGAGGATAAACTGTATTTTCCAAGGGCATATTAAAGTGCCTATTGAATTTAAATTGCCTTTGCTAATTGTTTTAGTGTGTCTAGCTCTAACTATGTTTTTATCTTAACATAAAATATTAGTGAATTTACTTTAAATTTTCAGGAAGTAAGTCCCCTGAGATCTTTTATTTACTCATACCACTGTCATCTTAGGGAAAATACTGTTTTGGAAAAGCTAGTTCCCCACCTGCAATATGGAAATAAAATTGATACCACAATGATGCTTCAATCACTAGAGCACTGTTATTTATCTTTTGTGTTTGACAAATAGAGCCCTTCCTGTGTAAGGGAATCCAGAAAATTCTCATGTATAATCTCAGGTTGACTGTTTTTGTTGTTGTTGTTGTTGTTTATTTGTTTTTTTCTGGTGGTGAATTTTGTTTTTATTGAGAAGAAAAGTGTTTCTCAAATTATATAACTTAAGGCCACTGTTTTGTGTGGTAATGGGTAGACTGCTTATCTTCAAGTGACCTCCTTTATCATGAAGCTGCACATTTCCTTTCTTTTATTGTTTGGTTTGGTTTGAGAGCCTTTCAATACTACTGTAAGGTTAAAATCTAACAAAAGTCCTATTTTTTTTTTATACTACATTGTTAAACAAGAACTCTCTGGAAGGAAAGTAAAAGCTTAATTGCCAAAAGGATTGTTCATTTTTATTACTTGGAGACTACCAAATTAACAAAACCCCACATTCTCTTCCTATTCTGCAGTTTGTGTGCCATAATGCTTCTTGGGAAAGTATACTTATTTATAAGAACTTAATTCTCTTTTCAATATGCTTTGAGTTTTATACACGAAATTTTTGTAATCAAAGTCATAGTGATTCTCTAAATTCTGATGAATAAGCTTGCCATAGACTTCAGTCTTTGTGCCAGCTGTCACGTTTGTTACTGTGTGCCAATTTCTCTGTGCTACCTCCAACTCTGGATGCTTTTACTACACATTATTAGTGTTCACAGATCTATTTCCTATCTAAAGCTTTGTTGGTATTCTGCATTTTAGCATATCAGTGTTGCAGACTCTAGGGAAGCACAGACTGTCAAATTCCCTAAAGGTTTCTGGGATATCCTTTTCTTCTTAACAGTTGCTGGAGCTCTCCTTTGCCTATTAAAATGTGCTCCTTTTATGTTTTTCCTTATTTATAGAAAATTTGATGGAACATTTGAAGATAGGTCTAAAAAAGCATATACATTAATATTTATTGCTGTGTGCATTCCAGCTCCAGAAGACCTGACTAACAATTGGGTATAACCACAATGATTATTTTCAGTACATCTGCTGAGCCACAGGATATTCTGAGCAAGGTAGTTGCCTCAGCTTTGAAATAAACACATGAAGAGATTCCATTTCACTTGGCTTCCAAACACACAGATGTGTTGCTTACATTCAAGATAAATGGTGTTACAGTCTGCTTTATTCCAAGGCATTCTTCAGTACTTGATAGAAAGCTCCACAACACATGCTTCTTCCCATGTCAAGGTTAAATTGTGAAAAAGCATGTTTCTAGGAACTGGGAGAATCTTTCTGCAATTTTTGATTGCTAATCAAGTGTAAATAGCAGCATATGACACAAAGTTTTGCCCTCATCTGGTGTTCTTTGTCTACAGTTCTGAAATTTGTTATACAAGACATGTTAATTATAGCACAGTAATTAAAAGTATAATTACTCTTTTTCTTTATTCGGTACATTATTTGTTATAATATCAAAAAGCATTTTGCCTCAAATATTCTCATGATCTTAAAAATGGCAATGAAATTTCTAATGAAATTTATGTAATATCTTTCTGGAAGATAAATGTTGTACTGAAGTAAAACTTCCTGACAGAACCTGCTTGGACAACATACTTAGAACTAATGAGACATATGGATTATAGAAAGGCATTGTGATTTACTTGAGGCTGAAACTGAATTACAGATCCTACCAATACATAGAAAAAATGTGCTCTTTTTGTAGTCTCATCATATGTACTGGATTGATCCTATTATTGTTGGGCAGTTTCACTGAGCACTCTGTCCATCTATACCCTGCTGTGGAGTCTAGGTCAAGACACCTTCCAGTAAATAAATATTATCCTTTTTTGTCATGTAGTGAGAGCCACTGATCTGTGCCTGGTAAGCAGATGAAGACTGTATTTTGGTCTCTATGGTTTGTGGTCAGTAAAGTTGGTAGCTGCTGGAACAAAATTTGTAGGTCAAGAAACATTTCATAGATCCATTATGATCTTGGAAAACTGTTTGCTAACTGAACATTCAATCAAGTCTAATACATATTAAAATTCCCAGCATTTTTTCTGCCATTTTTCAGTCTTTTTTTTTTTTTTTTCTGGAGCAATTTAAAGCTGAAATGAGGTTGGCCTTCCTTACTTCTGTCAAATGAGTCCACCTCACTAATCCTGAAACACCTTTCTTTTGCCTTTTGAGATGGAGTGCTATAGCTACCGCTTTTAGAAGTCTTCCAGGATCATATTATGCTTTCAGCCACTGTTTTCCTGTCCTGTGAGATCATCCTTCATAAGAAAAGAGATAGACCATACAGCTATTATTTTCTGTATTGAAGGTAGGCTGCACTAGTTGATCTCAGTCAGTTTTCTTGGTCTATCAGTAGCATGAAGTCTAGGAGGGTCTTAAAGGTTTAGCTTACAGTAGATAAAGGATCAACTGTTTGGGGGGTAACAGTAAATGTCTTCTGCCAACTTTCTGATCGTAAATTCATGTGGAAGTATCTCTCTAGCTGTTGTACTGCTAACAATCAAAATTCAGTGCAAGTATTTAACTTTGTTTTTGCTGAAGTACCTGAAACATCACTGTGGTATTTTAAAGAAGTTTCAAAGGAGTTGAAAAACTTCTTTGCCTATTTCAAAAAAAACCCATAGCATTTGTAACAAAATTTCATGGTATCCCAATAGAAATTAAAGATTTGTTTAAGAAAATGTCATGAGAAA
The DNA here is from genome assembly GCA_013399175.1 of Odontophorus gujanensis. Classification (NCBI taxonomy): domain Eukaryota; kingdom Metazoa; phylum Chordata; class Aves; order Galliformes; family Odontophoridae; genus Odontophorus; species Odontophorus gujanensis. The sequence goes on along the minus strand of VXAB01006039.1, from coordinate 172,790 downwards.
AGACCTTTCTGTCCTTCTGTTAGCTTGTTTGCTTTTTTGTTTCATAAATAAAATTGGAAAGTTGTCTGTTTTTATTTTAATTCAAGTAAGCAGAAAAATTAAAAGTTTTAAAAAAGGTGTTACTAACAAGTAGTATTCTATGAGTCAACAAATAAAAGTATATTTCCTGACTGCAAGTTGGTGACCTCGGTATCTTGTATGCCTGCTAATGCTAGATAATGCTTTTTCATATGTAATAAACAGTCCTTCCACTTTTGGCTTTAGATAATAATAATTAATTGTCTACTGTAGCAAAATACATATGAATAGCTTCAGTGAGCTTGATTTTAACTGTCAAATAAATGAAAGTATGATAAAAAGTGTAAGTTGAAGAGATCTCTCCTGTATGAGCTACTAGAGGAAGAAGCATGGAAGTTTTTTTCTCTCAAAGATTTTTAGTTATATATATAAACTCATTTCTTGTTTTGGAATTTGTAATAAAACGTTTCATGGTGTCAGTTACAGAGACGTCTGTGTTAGCGATGTTCTAGCTATCACTTCAGTTATTCCCATCATCATTGAAGTTTTTTTTTCCAACATAAAAATAGTATTATAGATCCCTCAGGCAAACATGTAAAGGAGATTCCCTTTGTTGTATGGGTGAGGTTAGAAAAGGAAAGCTTAGCCAAGAGGGTTCGTAATTAATGTTGTGTTTTGAGTCATGTAGGTGGAAAACATGACTTGTTTTCTGTAATGAATAATGTGTAGAGGAGTAGAGGCATACTCTTTGCTTGGGAGGTTATATTTTGAAAAGCATTAGTAGATAATTGATTTCTTAATACTTTCAGCATTGTTAAGATTATTTCAGGTCCACAAAATTGCAAGAATTATTACTGAAACAGAGTTATGAGGGGGTGTTTACAAGTGTATATGCTCATGGCACTTGTGTCTTGTCTAAAACTGAAGTTGCATCCATAACTTGTGAGAATGATTATTGGTGCTGTTTGATACACGATTTTTTCAAGATACCATTGGAAATGGTGAATAATAGCTTTCTATTACTCAGTACTCCTTGAATGATTCATGGTGACAGGGGGACCTCAGGAGGCCATCTCACATAACATCCAAAAAGCGAAGTCAGTCGCAGCGTTAGATACTATCTACAGCATTTTTATTTTCTTCAAGAAAGTCAAAGTGGTGGCACCAAACTGTGATGTACACCAAATAGTGGCATCTGGCAGCAAAGTAGTATCTTCTTGTCACAGTCACTGATTTATTATTACCAGTCACTGTTATGCTAGTCCTCCATAGAGTTCTTCTGGTCTAGTCAGTTCTGTATAAGCACTTCTCTTCATCATGGCCTGTGCAATCTTCATAGAATTGTTGAATCACCAAAGTTGGAAAAGACCTTCAAGATTACCCAGTGCTACCATCCACCTACCACCAATATTTCCTCTCTAAATTGTTCCCTTAGTTCAACGTCTAAACGTTTCTTAAACACCTCCAGGGTCAGTGTCTCCAACACCTCCTTCGGCAACCTGTTCCAGTGTCTGACTGCTCTTCTGGAGAATGTTTCCTAACCCCTTTTCCTTGTTCTTTCCTGAACACATCACATGAATGTGCAAATGCAGTTGTCTGCTTGTTTGTGCCACCTCATCCAGTTTCTCCTTGCTGTGAAAGAAACAAAAAAGCTTGTGTAGCAGAGGAGTTTCTGTGTATTTTTATGCTACAAGGAAAGATTGACTAAGAAATGTGGGTTTTCTTTAATCTGTGTGTTCTCAATAAGGAATTAGACTAATCTTGATTTCTAGGGTAGCAGCTGTTTCCAAATGGTACATAATTCACTATATATATTAATATCTACCACAAAGTACTTCTGTATTAACGTGTTGGAATTAAATTAAATGAGAATCTTATTCCAGTAAAAATCATAACACCCGTGGAATGATGTATCAAACAATATTCACATTCCTTTTCAGAAAATTATGTGATACTTCAAAGGAGTGTCAGTGTTCTGAAGTGGACTGTATTTCTCCCCCACACCTGGAATTGGGCACTTAGGAGAAATGAGAGTTTTTAGTCATCATCATTAACAAAGTTATAAGAGTGCATAGTTGTCTAGATGTGTCATGATTAAAGCTTCAGCTTTACTGGAAGATTCACAAGTAGGTTACTAAGGGAATACAGTCCTCCATGTATATTTATCTCAAAATGCTGTTTGCTAGATCTACATGTATTCAATGTAAGTATAGGTAGATAAGTATATTGATCCTGTGAATGAGTTTGTTACATAACTGTGAGAAGTACCTCCACATTCTGTGGTAGTTGATCATATGAAATTCAAAAATAAACGCTGATTAGTTTATATTCTCTTCCACTCTGTTTAACATCCCTTTTATGAGCAGTAATCTAAACTCTGTCATGTTCCTTAGATGAATACCTGCCTAAGCTTTAATGCTTTTAATATTTTTGCACTCCAAGAGTTGCATTGGAGAATGTAAACAAAAGTAGTGTAACTAGTTCTGTCTATGAAGTCGACATAATAGTTAATGTTGTAGTGCTTCATCTTAGAAATACATGCAAAGTACAAAATGTAAGAAAGTTCCTGGAGACTTTCAGGGCCAGGCTGGATCAGGCCCTGGGCAACCTGATCTAGCTCTAGATGGCCTTCAGAGGTCCCTTCCAACTCTAAGGATTCTGCGATTCTAAGAAAATAACCCCTGAAAGGTTTTTTACACCTTCTCCTAGTTTGTGTTGTGTTACATACATCTGGAACAGTAAAAATTAGCTATTTCATATTTTGTCAGTATTTTAAGCAGGTTTCTTTGGTAATATTTGGAGTCAGTGTTAAAAATAATATGATTCTTCTCTTGAATGCAAAAAAAGTTAAGCAAGGACAACGTAATCATGTCTGAAATGTTACTGTTGTTTTTTTTTTTATTTTAGCTTTTCTGAATAGTATGAATCCCTTATTTCATTTTTATAGATGCTACACTCCCATTTTTGTTTCAGTTCTTCTGTGTGAATTGACAATTACAAGTCCTTGTTTCATGCCTTTCTCCTTGCATAGTTAGTGTACAAGCCTGTAAACAAGAAAAAATAAATAAAAATCACAGGGATTGAGAAAAGTGACGTTCACCACTGATGTCTATTTGTGAGAATCATTTATCATGCAAAATAACCTCAAGTGGCACATAGCATGTCGATTTCCCTCTTATAAGTTAATTTCTGGTTAGCTGTTAATAATAAAGTTTGTACTTGTATTTATCTAAGAATGTCAAACGTTCTTACAGAACTGAATAACATTTCATAACTACTATGAAGCTGTGTGGTATCCTGCTTAATGAACAGGCAGCCTAATTGACCTGGGGAGGTTATGTGACTCACTTGAGATAATACATCAGTGGCTGAGTGTGAGATACAGCTGAGAGGTACAACTCCTGGTTCCTAGGAGCATGCATGTATTGCTTTCCTCTCTAAAAGATCAGCACTGACTGGTCTACAGTCCATTTTTAACTCAAAACTTCCACTGAAATTAATTATGGCCTTAATGAAAGAGCCACTGATAAAACACAAACGTTTTAGAGAATAGATGTGGTCATAAATAGGCAGCTACTCTAAGTAAATATTCTAGAAGCTATGTAGATAAGATGGCAGATGTTGATTTTTCTTCCTGTGTTGCATACCTTTTTCACTGAAACTGTCAGCGTATTCAGTTTCCCTTGATATTAATGCAAAATTGGGAAACATTCTCATTCATTAGGTTCTTGAGTTTCCAAAAGCCCAAGTAAACCTCTTTAACCTTTAACAAGAGCTGGAGTATCACATCAAGTGCTCCACGTTTGAGGGCTTCTTTCTGGAATTATTTTTCCTTTACAATTTTGCATGATGTTAGTAATCTTATGTTACTTGCCAACAGTACTATTTTTCTCTTTTTTTTTCTTTTTTTTTTGAAGATTTCTAGTAAAGTATTACCAGGTCAGTGTAAGCATTTACATTTTTCCGTGTGAATAATTGGAGCAGTAAGAATGCCTTACTTCTCTTTGTTATGCAGATTGCTTTTGAAGGGCTAAGATTTGCTTTGACAATTGAAATCTCTAAATCTCCATTTCCAAGTCTTCAATTTTAGTGATTGAATCCGCATGCAGGTATATGTGGACAAGTATACCTTAAGTTTCAGGGGCTCAAAATCTTCAAGACATTGGAATCCCATCTTACCAAGGATTAATTTGTCTATTTTGTGGCTAAAAGCTGCAAAATATTTGTGTGAGGTTCTGTTACAAAAGAAAGCAGAAAGATCAGGAAAAATATATAAATGTAGAACTTTCTCTAGGCTGTTCAGTCAAATTATTTCCACTGGCTTTTCTACTAAAATGCCAAGTAATTTTTAAAATAGTCAATGTTCGTGTTACCCTATTATCATATTGTCTGTGCTTTCAAGACATGTGCAGCCCTAAAATACTAAGCAGTGCTACTTAAGTATAAAGGCCATTAAGTAACTGTAGTACTAACTATCCCTTTTTCCTTACTCTCAGACATTAAAACAAAACGTGGAGAAGGATTACAGGTTTTTGTCTAGGTTTTAGAAACCTTACTCGAGTTGAGTAGTGTAAGGGGGAAAACAGCTCGGGTTTACTTGCTTTCCTACCTGAAACAGATGGAAAATAGTAAATAATAGCAGAATGATTAAATGTTTTATGCTATACATTTGTAAGGAACAACAAAATACATTAAAAAATACAGATTTCAGTCTTCCTGCTGATATAAGCTAAATATTAGAAAATGTTCAATGTTGCTGGGGATGTTGTCTCCCATAAGGTACAAACAATGCTTACTGTCTTTTTAAAAATGCGCTGCATTGTTGAAGGGAGTAAAGTATTTTCTGCTCTCTTCCTCATGCTTGATTAAAAAGTAATTTCCTGGTAGTGATTTTCTTGGGTGTTTGAGGACCCTTAGGCAACATTTTCACCAGCATCGCAGAAAATCCTCAGTATTTTCAGCTTTTCTTTCTTTCTTTTTTGATTGATTTGAATAAGAATATTACTCCTTAAAAGGAGAAGAAAATAAGAAATGTTTTTTAGCTGCCATGAAATAAAAATGACACTACAGAGAATAGAAGAAGTGCTGAAGTTTTGGCTCAGTCACTTTTCTTACATGTTAGAAAATAATTTGATATTTTAAAGATATTAAATATTACTGTTGTTTTTAACCCAACATTAAAATTAGTTCACCTAAAGGATAATTTTCACATATAGATTAGCACATGTAATTGTCGGATAGATAACTGATGGATATAAACATATGAATGCTTTCCATAGCAGACAAGTTTAAGATCTTGATCACGTGTTTAGATCAGCCAAATGATGTTACTGTTTTCATAGTTTCCCTTACAATCCTAGTTACACTGGAAGACTCCATCGATCTTACAGCAATATGTCTGACACACATGAGATTAGGACAAGCCAGGCAGTACAAACGTATATATTTAAGATATATTCTGGAAATTATGATGGTTATGGATGCCATTAATAGAAACTAAGAAAATGAAAGTAAAAATGAAGGAAACTGCAAAATTCAACAAGTTACTTCATTAGCATGATAATGCAGTGAGTGTTCTGTCAACTGATATTATTGAATGAAGGAGGGTGAGTTGTTTCACACTGTGAGATGGACATGCTGAGGGGGAAACTGAAGAGACTGATAAGATTACATCCATGATGGATATTTGGGCAGCGTGGCATGACAAGGAACTCTAGAGGCTTAAAAGAATTTGGCAAGCAAATTGTGAGAATTTTAAGTTGAATTTTTTAAGTCAGAAATAAATGTTGGTACTTGTTAGTAATAGTAAAATGTGAGCTATGTTATATTCAAAAAACTTGATTCCATAGGAATCGAAGTTGGTCACAGAAATATGGAATTTTTACAGATTCTGTTTCTTAAAGGAATTAGGTTTAGTAGGATTTGATTCTTTCTACAGGCCTTTGTTTTTTCCTTTACTTTTTATTGTGAAGGATTGAGAAACTGTAGTTATGAAAAGATGTAATGTTCACTCAGGATGTTCCCAGACGGCAATTTTTCTAATCAAGTTTAAAGATTTTTAAATCAGTGAAACTAGGCTCATAAATCATAATCATTTCAGTTAGTTTTTGCTGCTGATCTTGTTACGTTCTAAAATGCACTGAATGAAAAGGAAAATGAAAGAAAGGTAAACGTTTGAGATTGTTCCTGTCACTTTGCTTGAACTAGACTTGCAAAGTTATAGATAGATCCTGAAGTAGCCATCATCCCAGCACATTCCAGAATTTTCGCCCTTGACTATGGAGAAATGAAGGAGATTCACTACGTGTTCTTCTCATCTGCAAAATAAAGCTTCATATTGGCAATATTATCAGCCCCTACAACCAGAAGAAAGAGGCTCTAGAAGAAGCTTTTTACTAAACAGCAGTAAGAGCTTGTCTACTGGTGATGTTTTTCAGTCACTGCTTTTTCACTTTCTCAGCATGACCTCTTTGAAATTTATTACTGAAATACAAGAAGAGGTGACAGAGTATTATAAAAAAGATGAGAAGAAGCAGTGTATTTGTAAGAGAGGACTGATTCATTCTCACTGACCTCCGTTACAGTAATGATATCAGCCAGTCCACCTACTGAAGAGATAATGAAGTAGAAGTAATTAGGATTTAATAAAAATCTCTCTTACATTATTCTTTCAGGAAATTAACTTACATTCTGTTAAAGCCTAGTAAGTTTTATCTCCTATATCATGACAAGCCTTATGAAAATATGAGCAAAGTGTAGTAATAGCCTACGTTCATTTAACTATTAATTGTTCATCATATGGTGACATCTGTTGAGTTGCAATCTGTGCAGAAAATTTGAGTTTAAGCATGGAGAAATAGATGATATTGCTGCCTACCTGTAAAGTTTTGTTTACTTTAAAATAACTACATTTCAAGTAATATAATGTCCTTTCTATCTACAGGTAGAGAGACTTACATAGAGAAATAAAAAGAGGATTAATTTCCATCAGTTTTTTTTAATTAATGAGTCAGTGTGAACTTTAAATAAAATGAGAAAAAGTGCACAGCTTTTTTTTAGCCTGACAAATAGCTCTGTGCCCACATGGCGTTCAGCACATAACTGTTTGTTGTGCTTCACATGGCAACTTCTGTGTCTCAGTGGGATGTTTCAAAATATTTGTTTAAAATATCCACACACTTCAAGAAATATGCTTACAAGGATTTTATTTCAAATGTTTTCAATGTGTTCTTAAACCCTAATCTCTGAACTTGTACAAATGCGTACTGTATCACATATGAAAAATATTGCTCACATCTGCTAATGTAAGTGTGTGTTTGCTTTTTGGTAGACTATTCTAGAATAAACTTTCCTCTTGTGTTCAGTAGGTGATAAGAAGGAACAGAAGACAGATGTTTATTTTCTGCTTTTCTCAAGTAGAAACTTAGGAATTTGGACTCTTAAGGAGGCTGGGAAAGAGGTCATCTACCTCAAAACTTCTCGACTTCCAAGGCAACTTAAAAAAGTTATTATAAGTTAACTTATCACTGTTTTTGTTTGTTTATTTGTTTTTTAGTTTTGTTTCTTTGTTTTCCTTTTGAGTATTTCTTTTCCAATTCTGTCCTCATTTTGGTCTGAATATATATCCAACTTGAAGTCTGGATTTTGCTATACATAAGTTACTGTCTAATACACAAGAAGTATACTGGAAAATGGGGACTATTACATTTACCATTGGTAAGTGTTATAGTTGTAGGTAGTGTTTCTGATTGTAGCCAATAAAAAAATATCTGGGCTATAATTGAAGATTTTATTTTGAATATGTTTTGCCTCTGATATGTTTTCCCTGAAAAGATTTCATTGGAAGAGGTGATCTTAGGTCATTATTATTGTTTTTTAATTAAGATTTCTAAATGGGAAACTAACAAGTGAAAACAGTAGTAACTGAAAAATTCTGAAGACTAATCTACATAAAAGGTGGTTAAAATGGCTTATTAGTAGCCAACTCATCAACTCCTTTATGTAACATGATTGTATTTGGCGAAAGGAGGAGGTGGCAAATGGGATGGGAAAAGGGGAATGAATTATACAGTCTCTCGGTAAAGCCAAGTGGTTCAGTTACTTTCCTGAGAATCGATTTATGTCAGTATGTTTTGTGTTCCTGCTTTTGACACCAAGTTGTAGTCTAAATGAAACACTAAGTATTTATTATATTGTAAAGGATAATTGAGTCTAGCAATTATTCATTTTAGCATTTTCGATTTTCCTTTAATGTTTTCATGTAATCTGGTTCATTATGATAATGTTTCATAATATTTCTGAAGATTTTTGTCTCATTAAATGCTACTGAAGTATAGTTTATTTGATTATGTGAAGCAGGCTTTGAAAATAACAAAAAAAGATCTGCAGTATTTCAGAAGTTACATTAAAATGATTCATGCTTGCAAACAACAGAGGGAAATTTAATGGACTTAAGACTCAAAATGGTATTTTAGTCAAGCAAACTAGGCTACAGTCAGACACAATAAATATAAGCCAGTTTAAAAGGTAATTTTTTAATTAAATGTTAACCATACAGAGCCATTAGTCAGTGGTATGGCATACCTACAACAAGCCTGTTTCCCGCACAGCTTGTTTTCTTGGTTACCTAGATACATGGCTTAGCTTAAGGCCACCTGCTTGTACAGGGCAATTTGTTTTAAATATAAGGGGGTAGAAGTAAAAAGCTATTGATGTGAAACATGTTAATGATGAGTGACAGGCAGAAACGTTAAAGCATATTTGTATTAAAGCCCCGCTGCAGCTATCATTGCTTCAGTCAGCCTTGAGCTCCCCACTGCAGTGGGTTGGCACGGAGATGGTGCACTGGTGGTGTGCCAGCAAGGGCCGCTGCTCAGCAGCATTTCCACAACCTCTACTTAAACAAAACAGTTGAAAGGGACATTTGAAAAATTAAGTAAGCCAGTGGAATATGCATAACATCCTAGGAGTGGGGAATGAAAGGAAAAAGAGCAGGCAGAGAGTGTGTCACATGTAGCCGTCTTCCTTCCTGGTCTAAGTGCAGGCTGATGGCCTCGTGGGCATGTTGCAGGGGCTGGCTGCCACCCAGTTCATCCTCCTGTCCTGAGTCAGGGTATGTATGTCTTACTGCCTGAGGAAACGTGGACTCTGTGCTTTCTCCCTTGAGTCCTTGTGCCACCTTGGACTCCTAGCATCTTCGCTTCTTTGTTTTCACATCACTGGACCCAGGAGGAGGAAGGAAAGAACACCACCTTTATATGGTTGCTTGGGGCTTACCCCGCAAGCAGCTCCAAAGGTTGCTGTGGGAAGATGATTTATGGTATCAGAGCACTGGAACAGGCTGCCCTGACAGGCTGTGGAGTTTCCTCCTCTGGAAATAATCAAAACTCACCTGAACACTTTCCTGTGTGACCTGCTGTAGGGAACCTGCTTTAGCCAGGGGTTGGACTCATTGATCTTCAGATGTCCTTTCCAGCCCCTCCAATTCTGTGGTCAGGGGATGGAGAGTGATCTGCTGTCTCTCAGGTGGAGTCTTGAGTTGGAGCTGGAGTTCTGAGTTAGAGGCAGTGGGAGGGGGGAGCCTTGTGAGGGTGTAAGGTTATATCATGCCTCATGTTTATAACGTGTCAGTTGGAACTGCCTCGCTGGTACAGCAGTTCTCAGAGAGGAGAGGTGTCCCCATCGGCAGCATGAAGCAGTAGCTTGTGTTGTGAGGGATGCCTGGCTTAAAGTATTGCAGAAAGGGACAAGGAGATCTAAAAGCATCACTTTTATTCCCTGGTTTTCTTTTGAGTAATGTAAATCTGGGCATTTTTGCTTTCATGTCCAAATTTCCGTTTAGAAACTTTAAAGGTAAGAGAGTATTGTGAAAGAAGAAAAGGGCAGAGTTTTTGTTATCTTTTCATTTCATTTTTCCCTACAGCATCTTTAAAATACTCGTAAATATACATTCTCCTGTGACAGCACTGAAAACAGTAATTTATCCTTCTTCCTGCCTCAGAATGACTCAGATTTCCAACTGTTCATTTCAGTTTTAATATTTAACACCCAGATTAAAATCTAGGCTTGATTAAAATTTTCAGGAGTTTAAATCAGTGTTGTCCAGACTTTTCTGACTTAAGCACTCTTACCAAGCCTTAGTGTTTTTATGGACCACTATACACTCTTAGAAAACACCGTACAGTTCGCTCACTGAATATGGTTCTGCATGGCTCATTGACTCTAGCTCATTTAGGAACTACAGGTCTGCTGAGAAATGCCTAAATACTGTTCAAAAAGTAGTTTCAGGACTGAGTTTTGCTGAATTAATTACTGCTTGCTTCTGGGGGCAAGAGTTCATTCAGATACTCGACTAATATGTGCAGTATATTTTTGTGCCAATATGAGTTTACGGCTTGCAGCTTCTAGATTGCTGTCTTTACGTACTATATAATTGATAAATTAGTTCTCTTGAAATCAGCTCCAGCTTTCCTGGATCAGTTAGGTATCTCTGAATATTCTATCCTTGAAGTCAATGATATTTCAATTAACATTTTTTAAAGAGGGTGTGAAATGTTCAGGCCTTGCAATAGCTGTGAGTTACAACTACAGAAGGCATCATGCAGAAATATTACGTAAGCACCTTCTCAATTTTTAATCCCATTGAAGTCAAGTCAAATATCTAAGTGTTTTTCTGAATATTTCTTAAGCACATCCTTAAGCTTTTTGGTTAATTAGAGTGTTATGCTTTCCTTTTTTGAAAAAGCATCAACCTCATTGTTCTCTACAGTGACAGATGAGCTCCTGGGATCATGAATGATGAGAACGGGAGTTCTTATTTCAGTGAAGAATCAGGCCCAAGCTAATACTTTTAATGTATTTCCAGCACATTGGAATGAGAAAAAAGGGATATCAAGAAGTATCCCCACTGGGACTGCGCACACACACACAAACACATACAAACAAAAAAAAACCCTTACCCTAAAGATATATATTTATCTGAGATAAGTGCATATGTTATTGTCATTATGCATTCTGGTAAAACAATTTTGGAATGTTTTGTACTATATTTAAGGTGGATCTGAGTTGATACTAATGAGGGCACATAAAACAGCTGCAGTGGTACAAAACTTAAAAGTGGGGCTTGAGAAAAGTGTCTTTAAAAGAACAAGAAGTGAAATTCCCACATGATCAGTGTTCAGATGGCTTTGGAATGTCTGCCTGTTTCCATAGGGAAGGAAAGTATTGTATAAATAAGCACAGATAAAGTGGCAACCTGCACAGTATTCATTGTTTGTGATGTAGTCTGTGACGTAGTCTGTTCTGGATAAGAGCCTTTAAAAACAGATTCTACTGTAATGGTTAACATGTCTGGAATAAAATAGCCAAGAAAGAGTCTTTTTGTTCCTGGAATGCCATAAAATTGTTTGGGTTTTTTATTTTGTATTTATGAAGAAAGGTTTTATTTCTGAGATTTCAAGTTTGTGGAAATAATATTAAAATACCTTCTTTACTTAAAATCATCATATCTTATTATTCTCTTTTATAAAATTGCTTCTATGCTGAAATGCTTTCATGTAAGTCTGCAACCCTGCCACATAACATCGACCCTTGGTAACATATGCCCCTGTAATTTTACTTGCTTTAGAATTTGTAAATCACAAAGGAAAGAAGAAATCAGAGCACTTAAGGTACATCATTTTTGTCTCTATCGTTTTTAAGTTTAATGGAATCACTGGAGGAGAAATCCTAAGACAAATGCAGCTTTATCTACCAATTTGTAGAAAATAACGTGAGCTGCTTCTGTGGCAAAGCATTTAAAAAAACAAACAAACAGACGTCCAGGAATGGAGATGTAATCACACCAGCCCGTTCTTGTGTCAAGGATATTATGGGTATCTAATTTCTGTACCAGGCAAGTCCAATTATTGTTATATTTCAAGCTGTGACACGTCCACAAACATACATAGATCTTGGTGTAAATGAGAGGTAAATTCCATTTAAAAACAAAAGATTTTGAAATGTGATAGGGTTTTTGTTTTTGTTGTCATTTTATGATTTACAAGCTCAATTGCATATCCTATTTTAGCATTTTTAAAGCTTTTTGTATTGTTATAATATAGGTTTGACTGTGCACGCTGATTGCTATGAGACAATAAAAGATAAATAGCTGATGTGTATAGCTGAGAAAGTGCAGTATCTTTTGCATTAAAGCATAAACTCTCCTGTAGTTGCCATAGGGCAGGCAATTGCCTTAGTGCTGATGCCTTTTAAGGCTTCCTGGTGGGGACTGGGGCTCAAGGTCCTGAGCTATGACACTCCTCTGCCAAACATGGACCCTCACATACTGAACATTTTCCTCCACAAGCCCTAGCTGAGGGCTCAGCAATGTTCCCTTGGGGGGGAAATACTGTAAATGCTGATCTAAAATCATTTGTATGTTAGCAGGGGAAAAAAGCCTACTCTCTGTTTTATAGCATCATTAAGTGATTCAGAAGAGCAAACAAAAAAAAAAAGGTATTTTTTAGGGAAGCATCTCTTGTGTTTGGACCTGTGAACTTCTAATTGCTGGGCAGTATTTTTTACATGGAAATAAAATAATTGTTGCTGTATATGCTAAGAGAGCTTTCAAAAGATTGTACAAAGGAGAAAAAGGTGGTTGCTTTGATTCAAAAGAAAATGTTAAACACTACATTGTAGTCTATTCCTTTTTTTATTCTGCCCTAGTCTTTGATGGATAAGGTAGATTTCTTGTGAGTTATCTTTGTAGAATCTCATAAAGCCAGGAGTAAATTACTCGCACTAACAGAATGGCCCATGAGGCTAATAATATGCTCCTAAAATTACTATTATGTCAAACAAGATTTCAAAAGGCTCTGTATAGTGGTGGGATTTGGTGCTGTAGGCAACATCAGTGTTTTCTTTTCTGTGTTACAGGTCTGTGACAAACTGTCAGACATTTGGTGCCTCTGGAAGTGGAAATGAAAAGATAGATGGCATTTGCATGCACTGTTCCTGCAGAATCTAAACCAGGGCAATGCCTTGGTAGTAGTTTTGCACACCTGACAGTATTACGATGACGATTTGCCTGTATCAGTAGTTGGGAAATTGGCAGTCAGGCAGTTGGCATTACTTTTTCCTGGGAATGCTACATGCAGAAAGTACAATGACAGTTAGTTTTTAACTAAAAAGTAACTTATTGCTGAGGTAATCTAGAATTTTGCAGAGTATGCATAGTTATGATCGTTAGTCAAACATTAACCCAGCAACCTATAGTTGAAACAAAATTGAATTTCTCTTAAAACGGTAAAGCTCACTGTCTGTGAGCCTTGGGAAGCTTTTTATATTAACCTCTGTATTTAACAAACCTTTCAACCTGTCTCTGGGAAGGGAGAAGTGTACCAATAGCACTTAACCCTGTTCTTGGAGATGGCCCTTTTCAATAAGGTCAACGTGAAGTGTCAGCCCATGTTCTCCCGCACCCTGCTATTATTTTTACTTCCCTAAAGCTTTTACCTGAAGAGTAAGTTGTTTATCCTGGGAGCTCACCTTACACATGTTAAAACTGATGTCAGTTTATCTCCTGGGTATTATTTCTTGAATGCTGAATTGCATAGATGAATGGTTTACAAAAATAGACTGATATTGTTGTACTGTAACAAAGAGAGCGTGCTTATAAAAGGAGACTTCCTGGGCTATAGCATTAATTGTTGGCATGTGATATTTAGCTTATGAGATACTTATATTCAGTGACAAAAGAAGCTGTCTTGTTCTTTGAATACCAAATTATAATAAAATCGGATAGGTAAAGGAATTATGGGAAACATCACTTGGCATTTTTGCTTGCTGCCTTCACTGCATGTGTGACCTCTAATGTGGAGGCTGAGGGCAGAGATGTCATTGGGTTTGGGAAGAACCAACGTGGGAAAATAAAGTGATGGAGGGATAAAAGGGGCTTATCAAGGGTGAATAGCTGACCACCTGGTATTCTTGTATGACCATGCCTGGTGCTGGATCACTGCACCTTGCCCCGCAGCTGCATTAAATCATCTTTTTGACTATTTTCAGTGTGTGCGTGATCTGGGTTTGAGAATACTCGTGAACTTCAAGCCAGGCTAACTGGGGGCCAGTGCAGAGGTTTTGAGTCCCAGCAACTGGTGTGGGATGGTGAACACTGAAGGCTTTTGGGTCTGGGGCCAGCACCTGTTGGGTCAGGGAGTACAAGCCACTGGCAAACTTCAGTCTGTGTTACCTGGGAAGGAGAACCAGGATCAGGCTGTCTGTGCTGTTTGTGTGAGTACCATATGTGTTCACAGTAGTGCTGGAAAAAGCACTGGTTTTTTTTTTTGTTTGTTTGTTTGTTTCTTTTGTCTCTATGGATCCATGAGGCCAGCTCTTCATGTACGAGCTCTTAACTCCATCCTGGTTTTTTTCAAGCAGGAGGATTGTGTTAAAAACTTTCACACACATTTCATTGTTCTGTGTGTGACAAATGAGATAGTGATTCAAGGTAACTTGTAAAACTATTTTTTTGAATGCACATTGCATGCTGAGGTAACTACGTGTTTTTTGGCTAGGTGCTGTCCTTTGAAGAGGAGGAAAAGATTCCTTCTTTGAGAATACCGGGCCATGGGTGAAGCTGTTCCGGGGAAGAACGGGGCAGGCAGTGATAGATGTGCTGACTGGAGAGCTTGCACTTGCAAAGGTTTCTTAGGATAATGGGGAACAGGCTCAAAGACAGGCCAGGGATGATGTAAAGGGGAGATTTTTCTGTTGACCCTAGGGAGAACAAGTAGAGCTATTCACAGTTGCTGGTGTGAAAAGCTGGTCTGAAGGAAAGGGTCCTTGTTGCGAGGCCACAGTTGGGCAGAAAAGATGCTTGTTTTCAAATGTCTGTATTTTATCTCTTTCAACTGAAGAATCTAGGTTTTCAAATAGAAGAAAGTTTGTTCAATTTTATCTTATAATAAAACATAGCTTCTTCAAAGCCTGTTTGGTATTTTTGGTGCATTTGCTTTAAAGAAGAGGTGCAGACAGGTCTGCATCAAAGCTCTAGCATGTCTGAGATCCAGTCATAGCATAAAAGTTAAAGATGTTATAGCTGGTAAAAAAACTTAAGGCCAGCTTTAAAAAAAATCCAGTGTGTAGCTTTTATAAATCAGTTTACTGCTTTTACAATTTCTTGCACAGTTCTTGCTGCTTACAGAAGTTGTTTCTGGGGCTGGTAGAGCTATCAGAGTTTATCACGTTAAACCAAACGTGGGATGAAGGATCTCACGGAAATTAAAACAAACAAAAATGTTGCCCCATGCCAAATTTGCCTCTCTGAAGGCATTCAAGGCCAGGTTGGATGTGATCCTCAGCAGCCTCATCTGGTGGGTAGCGACTCTGTCCATGGCAGGGGATTAAGAACTAGATGATCTTTAAGGTTACCTCTAACCTAAGCCGTTCTGTGATTCTAACAGTGCCCTACACCCTCGATGCTGAAGTAAGTGAAGCATATGATATGCTGTAGCTACATGATCTGTAACTGCAAATCCCATTTATTCAAAACTCTAAGCTTTTCTTTTTCCTCCCAGTAATACTCAGCATGATATTGTTAGTTCAGACAAATATGTTTTCTTCTGTGTTCTTTCTTTAAGCGCTTATAATAGTTCACAAGATAGACTCCTCATTTTCTGCATATCAGCCATCCAGTTGTAGGACTGTTGGCTTTTACTTTTTTGCAGAAATTACTGTCCTTCATCAACAGTAAAAAATAGAGGAAATACTTTACAGTGTGTGATTTCTTCTAGTTTGGATACCTATATTCAAAGAATGATCTTTGTCCTTCCTGTGTTAGTGTACTTACATAAAAAAGTATTGGGAGTATCTACTGTGACAGCTTCACATGGGAGAGCACCTTACACCTTCATCTTGGAAATACACAGTTCCCTGTGCAAAAGGCTCTCTCTTCAAACTTGAGGGTAGAAATTAGTCCAATATGTTTACGTGATACTTTATATGAAGGAGAGTGTTGAACGATCACTATTGTTCTCTAATTCTGGTTAATAGAAATTGATTGTTTTGAATGTCTACCTGCTTTGTCTACAGAGTATTCAATCAACCTGATTTGGCCTTTTCCAGTCCCCAAGAGATGCTTTGGATGTCTCTGCATTTTAACCAGACTGGTTCTCAATCTGTCTATCTTGGATTTTTTTTCCTTTCTGTCATGAATTTTTCTTTGATTTGTTTTTCCTAATACCTCCCATCCCAGTGGCCCTCACTTCATTTCCTTTTCTTTGCCTATAACCTTCATAATTTTGTTTTCAAGTTAACTTTCCACCAGGGGATATTTTAATTTGTGCAAATCAGTACACACTGTACCCCAACGTATAGATTCTTTGCCTTTTCTTACTTTGCTTTATTTTTATTTTTTTTTTTAATACAGTGTCTGGTTCAGAAATTGAATCTTAAATTTCAGATAGCTCTGTTCGAATTTGTCCATAAGCAATTGTTTTCTCCAACAGCTTATGAACTTTGTATGGACTTTCTATATGTTGCTTGCTTTTTATGAAAAGCTAATATTAGTCATATAAGATATAGCTTTCTAAATATCCATGTAATGTTTGAAAATGTAGAGAAGTCATGAAGGAAACAGAGCAAAGACTATATGACAAATAGTGGAATTCATTAAATTATGAAGAGGGTTGAAAAAACAGACAGCATTCTTCAGAAAGCAGATCTTTTAGTCATTACTGGCTATTGGAAAAGTGACTGCAGAAATACGTGACGCAGAAATACGTGACTCAGAAATATGTGATTTCATGTTTGTGTTTGATGAATTTATAACAAAATAATGAAAGATGTGCCTACGCATATTAGATGAGGAAAAATTTGAAGAAATTTAATATGGTGGAAGAATTATCAGACCTATTAGGCTTATAGTTCTGCTAAAAGAAAGATGTTATGGATAGAAGTGGATTGATCCACTTTTCTGGTAGTATACAAGATTTATACTGAAGATGTTCAACAGATTTTTATTTTAAGAGTTTTAGTAATTTAAAATTTGGAAGAAAGATCTCAAGTTCGGCTGATTATTTTTGTTGTTAGGATTGATAATGATTAAAATAACATGAAATTTAATGTGGACAATGCTCAGAAGAAGGCTTTTGATTCATCTGAGAAATTAATATGAGATGATGAACAGAATTGGTAGATTTTAGCTGAGGCAGCAAAAGGAAAATTTTCAGCTGGTGTGCTCTGGCACCCCTCATTTTGCCAGTTCAAATGTAACTGCACTGATTTTCATAACAAAAACAGATATATTGCCTTTGCCCTGTCTGAAGTTGGGATCCACAGTACTTAAGCCTTGCAATTCATCTGCGTATGCCCAGAAACTCAGTATCTTTGACAAGCATCTTTAGTCTTGGAAACTCACAGTAGAAAGGATGCCCTGGTAGCCAACTGTAGTGAGTAGATAGTAGTGTGGCTTTTAGGGAACACTGTTTATATCTACCTAAGCAGAGCAATTTAGATAATGGGTATTTTAAATGCCTTTTGATGTTACAGGTACCTTGCACCTGAAGGGTGTAAGGTGATACACAGAATATCTAGTCTTAAAATCAGAACTTCCTCTTCATTTAGCACAGTTTTCAAATGTTGAGAGCCAAAATCATCAAACACTGATGTTTACATAAGTCAAACTCCAGTATATTTTTACTTATGCCTATTATTGTATCACTGAAATCCCAGTTACTGGGTAGGTTATGTATGTTGCCACAGCCAAGAAGGAAGACTAATCATTTGTGTTCAACGATGCATAGGACTTGTGAAAAATCAACAAAGTAACTTTCTTTGCTCACGAGTCACATTTTCTTCACGCATGAAAAATGATATTGCGTTCAATTCCATTGCATTTGATATTCTGAGTAAAAAAAGCATCTCTTAACAAGGCGATGTGGCACAGTGAAAACTTGCAGAAGCAACTGGAAAATCTCTCTTGTGCCTTTTCCATCATTTCTTGTAGAAGCATATATTGCTTTTCCAGTTGTCAGAATATTTTTTAAAACACTCACTGGGATCTTTTTGCTGTTCTTGTGTCATTCTATCTTGTGAGCAGCATTTTGTGTACAGAACTCTAATAAGATATGTCATGATACTATTTACTGCTGGATAACTGGTGGAATAAATACCATAGGATTTTCATTTTCCTTTGTGCTTGCCTCACTGAAAATTTCCATTGAAGTTAATAATGAAAATTACTGGGATATTGAGTTGCCCATTGACTCGGGGCCTAATCTAGTCTGCCTTGTCTTTTTCCAGAGTTATATCTTCTTAGAATTAGTGTTTCAGGGAATTTGCTGAACTACCACTGCAACAGTTTGCAATGAGGAATTGTAAACAACAGCAGTAACTGTAGCAAATCCATCAGTTCCTTGATTTAAACCCTCTGGGTAAAATGATGAAATATGGATGACTTAGAAACTTTGTGACTTTAATACATGTGGATTAAAGAAACCTGAATTTAATGAACGTTGTACACTATTAGGTTTGCTTTGTTTGATTTAAGTGTGTAGTTTTGAACTATTAATTTGCATGTAGTGCCGAAACATAGAGTTAAGCACTGCATCCATTTAAACTTTTTGACTGAGGAAACTCGTGTTTAAACATGATAGTACTTCTAGGGAAATATATCTATTTAAAAGCAGTATGTTTATAATAATGTGTGCATTTGCAGTGTCTTCTTTGGAGTACTGAATTATCTTAATTTTGTGTTGTCTTGTTGGAATCCCACTCTAAATCCTGTTCCCTTGCAGGCAACTATTACCAGTAGGTACACCAGTGAATGCCTACATGTATTTCTTGCAGTGTGTTTGTCAGATGCCCAAATGTGAGATAAATATTCCTGGGAACTGATCCATTCTCTTGCTACTGCCTTCTAGCAAAGCAAGTATTTTGTCAGCCTTTTCATTTCATAGATGAGAACTCTTTTCTTTTTTTTTTTTTTTTCTTCCAGTACAAATTAGGTGTTTATTTGTGTATTGAGTTTATCCACATGCTTTAGATGTTTGTAACCATCTGGCATAGTATTACTTCAGCAATCAGTTTAACAGATGACAATAGTAAAAGCTGTAAGTGAAAATTTCTACATGATTGAACATTGAAGACAAGTTGATTTGAAAAATAAAAAATGAGATTGTTTTAATGCACTCAGTTCTCTTTTTCTTTCCTTTACACATACTGTGTGGTTTCAAGTAAGATGCACCTAATAGTTTCTAATGATTGCATCTTCTCATTTTAATGCCCATTAGCTTGCTTTTCTTTCTTCTGAGGAAATCCATAGATGAAAGTAGGTGTAGAATGAGGCTCAAATTTAATTTGTGGTGCATCATTATTTGCCTTGGTTTTACAAAGTTTGCTCTTACTTCCACCTAATGTAAGGAGCTACATGCTACTTTTACCTCTGGAAGTTGATCTTTATCAGAGTTCATATGAAGGGAAAAGCAGGTTCAAAAAAAAAACAGGCAAAACAGATTAAATTCTTTAATGAGATGGTAGGCTTTCAATGGTAAGGGCCATTACAGGGTTAAGTGCAAAGTAGGGGCTATCTCAGCCGCTTATTACTTATTTTCTTTCAGACTAGCTTTATTCAAACCCCTATAATATATATGGCTTCCTGTGCCCATGCTTCAAAATCTGTTGGCCACAGTGCAAGAGACCTAAGCATTTATCTTCAGAAGGGCTGTGCTACCTACTTCAGGTGGGCAGAGCACATGCTTGTACCTTGAGGGAAGCACGTAATGTCAGAGATGTGTAATGTTGAAGATGTTGTATCTACATTTGGTTTTCCTTAACTGGCCAGCTTGAAATGGCTGTGCATTATAAGTGGACTGACATCAGATATCTGAAAGTACAGGCACGTGGGATTTTCATTCTGATGCAGGGAATCTATCTCCTGTACTCGATACAAGAAGGCTCTCTTGTTGCTCTGTGTTCTGAAGCCAGAATCTTAGTCAAGTATTCCTGTATCTATCTTCTACATGCCTGGTTTACATTATTGTAAATAAATAAATTTACTCCTACTCTTTATCTCATGGATTGGGAAGAGCTTGCCAAATACCTCATAGCAGAACATATCCTAAGCAATGAAAGGAATATTGCTTTGTTTCCTGCCTTTTATCGTAAAGACCCATATGACTAAATAACACTTATTTGCTTCCTTTTTGTATTCAAATAATCTTTTTGTGGATTTTATTTGAAACCCTTTGTTGTGTTTTAAAGGTGGGGAAAATGTGTTATTAATAATAGAACAGGAATAACTCTTGTTCTAGCTGGGTGTCGATTCATTCTTTGCCCTTCAGCATCCTAGTTAATTATTGAGCAACACGATCTAAAAGTCCATCACTGCGGGATTTTATACTTTGATCAGCTCAAAACTATGAACATCTTAGGAAGCATTGTACTAAAGGAAAGTATTGGAAAGACTGAAGAGTGCTAATTTGGTTAGTTTCTTCTGCATGCATGAAAACAAGGAAAGGATTCTTCCCTTACTGTGTCATTGCAGAAGTTAAATTCATGTTTTCTGCTCTAAAGTATTTGAAGATGTTCATGTTACAAGTTAAAATT
Organism: Odontophorus gujanensis; assembly: GCA_013399175.1. NCBI lineage: Eukaryota > Metazoa > Chordata > Aves > Galliformes > Odontophoridae > Odontophorus > Odontophorus gujanensis. The sequence goes on along the minus strand of VXAB01006039.1, from coordinate 152,186 downwards.
ACAGAGGGCGTGCTACATGAAAGAGGTGCACTGGTTTGGCAGGCTGAAATGGGGGGAGAGCACATGTGGAAATCCAGACAAAATAATAAATAACGTTCCTTACTTTGCCATGACCCTAGGACAGGAGAAAGGGTACCACTCTTACTGCTGCATTTGGAATACTGTGGGGGCTCTTCTTGTCTCCTGTTTGGGGCCCTCCAACATTTTAGACAACTGAAACAGCAAAAAATAAAATGTGGTAGATACATGTATGCTCTGTAGATTTTAAGAATACCGTAATCAGAAACTCACAGAAAACAATCCTTGCATAGAAAAGCGCTTGACTTTCTTTCTGCTAAATTAAAAATAAAAATCAAATTCTTAGTAGCATGTGAAAAACCAGTATTAGGTATGTTAAAATTTGAAATGGATTTTAAGTTTAGTACAAGTTTTTAATTGGAGGGGCATGTTAGAGACATTGTCTTGCATTACTAATGCATAAGCATCTGTCCCAGTATGCAGTTTTACAGCTTAGATACTAAAACATTCAGAGTCCTTTGTATCACATTTCATTTCAGTTTTTATCAACTTACATTACTCAATTATTTGACTTGACTGAAAATTAATTAGAAGTTATACTTGATAAATAATTTAGAGTAGCTGAAAACTGTATTATTGAATAATTAAATCTATTTAAGATAAAGGTATAGTCTGGACTGAGGTTCTCCAGACACTTGCAGTACTTTTCCAGAAGTGACATAGGAGTTTTCATCTGATTGAAATTCATGCTCATCAATTCCCATCAAACTGAAAAAGACAAAAGTTGTTGTTTTTTTAGTAACTGTCTGAGAAATGTTTGTGTTTTTACAAAAATACGTAATGATGCATTTTTGTGTGCACCTACAACATATCTGTTTTCTTTTGACTTTTATGAAGAAAAAAAAAAGAAAAAAGAATGCAGGATTTGAAATACCTTTTTATTGATATCTTAATTGTATTAGTTGAAAAGTAGACATGTTGAATTTTCTTTCCTTCTATGGTATCACAGTGTATGCATTAGTTGAATTATTTCTCTTGGCCTTGGATTTGTTCATTGTGGAAATATCTTGCAAATCATTTTTACTTTTTTAGTTGCACATCTGTTGTGTAAATTGATGATTTTGAAGATGTATTTCAATAAAACACATTATTAGGTACTGAAAAAGCGCCCATAAATTGACTAGATGTTCACGTGAAGGTTGTTTGAGTGTAACTTTATGTGACCTGTGCCTTTACATTTCCTCTTGTTTTTGGAGTTGGGATAATACTGTAACATTACACCTTCTCCTCCCGCTCTCCTTTTTTTTTTATATTTTTTTTCCCATAGAACTTACCAATTTGCTGGCTGTTTTCCTTTCTTCTTTTCTAAGCTCTTGAAGCCAGGAGACAATCAAGTGACCGCACTTAATCAGTAAAAGCAGTAGCTGCTGATAAGCTGAAGTGAACCTAAGGAATCAGGAGCATTTTAAACTGCAGCCATTCTCGATATGGGCACAGATGCTGTGATGCTGTGTGTGTCCTTGATTTCAATGAGACTAAGCATATAGAAGTGCTAGGAGGGTTTCCACCTATGATTGATTCTCTTCAAATATCTGTAGATTTAGGGCAGTGCAGGTTTTTCTTTGTTGGTTTTCTTTCTTTCTGCACATGTAAAATAAGTAATCTAGTACTTACTAGCTTTGAAAATAAGATTCTTGAAAGCAATTTGAGATTAAATATAGTTCATAGCGATATTAGTAGAAGCAAGTTAAAATAATTACTTTTTAATGATGTCTTAATTATGTATTACTGTAACAGGAAAAGGAAATTAAAGTAATTAGAAATTGAAACAGTAACTTTGTTTTGCAGGTTCTTTCATGTTGGTGAATACCTCGGGGAGATACGCAGGACAAAAAACTCACCTCCTGATGCCCCATCTAAAAGAAAATGATACACATTGTATTGATTTCCACTATTATATTTCAAGCAAGAGTGGATCTAGCCCTGGCACTTTGAATGTGTATGTGAAAGTTAATGATGGACCTATTGGCAACCCAGTCTGGAACACATCTACTACTGGTACTTGGAACAGAGCAGAACTGGCAATTAGCACTTTCTGGCCCAATTTTTATCAGGTATGTTTTATTTTTTATGAAAGTTTGTTTCTCGTAGTTAGCAGCTGGCACTAAATTATCATTGTGACTTCAAAATCAAAATATGTTTCAGTATGCTTTGTTGATCTTTATCTTAATTACATTTTTGCAGATGATGCCAAGTGTTTTTACATACATATAGCTATGTTTAAATGTTTACATATATTTATACAAATATATGAAATGCATGTATATACACACACACTTCATGTGTATGATAGATGTGAGCCCAATGTTGTGAACTAAATGAGTATCATGGACAGTTTACATGAGTGGCCCATAGACTAGAGAAATAATAGTGTGTCTGTGTGTACGTATAACAAAAAGCAAGGTAAGTGATGGTAATTAGTTAAGATGTAAAGAACTTGTGGGACTTAAGCATGATGTAATTCGTATGGAACAAGGCATGAATATTGCCTTATTTTCAGCTTGGACAGAATTGTTTTCTTCAGAGTGTCTGTTATGATACTATGTTTTGATTGTAGGAGAAAAACAATGTTGATAACACGCCAATGTTTACTGTTGCTGCACAGTAGTGTTGTACAGAGCCAAAGCCATTCGTAGCAAAGGGTCCAAGGAGCTGGGAGGGAACAGAATTAGGACAGCTGCCTTAAACTGGCCACAGGGATATTCCATACTGTATGACATTGTTTGGAACGAGTTTTGAAGAGGGTGGGAGTTCATCTTACTCTCTGCTACTGCTTAGGGGCTAGCTGGGCATCAGTTTGGGGTGGTGAGCAATTGCTTGTGCATCACTTGTTATATACATTTATATATATTTACATATTTGTTATAATTGTTATCCTTTTCCTTTTCTCTATTTTAGTAAATAGTTTTATCTCAACCTGCGAGTTCTACTTTGTTGGTTTTTTTGTTCTGATCCCCTCCCCCAGCCCAGTGGGAAGTGGGAGAAGTAAGTGAACAACCGAGTGGTGCTTAGCCACCTGCCAGGTTAAAACAAAACAAGTGTGGATGAAATAATCACGTTGAAACAATTAAGGATTTTTTCTGCTGATTCAGGTCAATCACTTTAATTTCCCAATAATAAATTCAGTAATTCGTTCAGTTCATTAAGGGTGCTGGAATTGAATGTCAATAGATTTTACTGCATTATTAGAGTCTTCAGGTTTGATGTAAATACTTGTTGGCAAATACAATCATAAATGGAACAGTGGCTACCAAAGGAATGCACTTCTGATTACAACCTAAAGATTTAGTGAGAATCTCACTTGCCAGTTTATTTAAGTGCTGCTTTTCTGTATGGAAGTTTACAGATTATATAGTTATTTGCTGTCGTATAGAGTAGTTCAACAGTTTTTCTTCTTCCTGTGAAAATACAGCCTATGTCTACATAAGAAGTAATTTGCCTTAATAGGAGCAGACCAAAGCTACTACCTGGGCTCCTATCATCTTGACTTCAAGTGTGGTTGGCGCCCTGGGCTGACATTTTTCAGCTCCTGTGCTCTGCTCTGATCAAACCCAGGGGCCTCAGACACTCTTCAAACGTGTTATTCTCTAGACCTTTCACAATCTTTGTAGCCCTCCTTTGGACACTCTGTCATAGTTTTATGCCATTCTTATTTTGTGGAGTCAAAAGTGCACACAGTACTGGAGGTGAGGCCAAACAGTGCATAACAGAGCAGGACAAGCCCTCCCCTCCCCTAGTGGCAGTGGCCCTTCTGGCTGCCAGGGCACACTGCTGACACATGCTCAACTTGCATGTTAGACATAACCCCCACATCCCTTTCGAAGGGTCAGCTCTCCAGCCTCTCATCCCGTCTGTACATATATCTAGGCTTGCCCCATCCAGGGTGCAGCATCCTACACTTGCTCTTCTGAGCTACTTTAATCTGTTTGCAGGCCCTTTCCTCTTCATGGAGTCTATTCTGGGGATGGGCAAGTAGTTAGCTGCAGGCAGCTGGGAGAGGGGATGGAGGTGGAGAGGCTATACATGGATCTTGTGAGAACATGCACTGAAGCTAAGTGAGAGCTCTGATAGCTTTAATATGTGGTGGGAGGAAGCAGAGGACCCACTTGTGAGGTGTTTAGCAACAGTTCTGTTTGTAAGCTCCTCCTGTTTTGATTAAAAAAATCCTAGTTCTTTTGTCACAAACCCATATGTTTTTCACATGAAGTCCAAAAGCTACAGAACTTTCTCTCAGGATTTATCAGAGACTGGGTGACGTTACTGAACAAATGAGAAGTCTTCTGATAATATTGTTTAAGGAACGATAGGGGCCTTTTTAACTTTTCATGCATGAAGGCTAGTGGTTTCCTGAAAGGAGAGTTCAGGAAAAGGCTCAACTTTAGCAGATGAAGGGAGAAAGCATTGCAGTGGTCTGATTTGCTTTTTTCTGATTTGCTTTTTTGTGTTTTAAGTTGCATACTCACGTAGGCATCTGCATATCTGTGAATGCGCTGTAATTCCATTCCATTAATAGGATACCCTACAAGGAGTTTAGCTGCAGATGAAGGCAAGATGTACTACAGACAAATTGTATGATAACTTTCCACAGTTGTAATATTTATATAACCCGGGATGCATGAAAATAGTGGCGTTAGTCTGTTTTGCTACTGATTCGTGAAGAATGTAGGCAAAATAACTCCCACTAATGGTAGCTGAATAAAAATCAGATTCTGTATCATGGAGTGAATTTTAATCTGACGTCTAAAGATTTATTTGTTTAAACCACATATTAACATACATGCAAAGCATTCAAAAGATTTAATAGTTAAGTGCTGTATTATTGTAGCACTGATTATCCAAGCTGCCTAATACCTTTCACATTGAGTTTCCATTAAGAATTGACTCTTTATAACTACAGTCTCAGAACAAAGTAATTAATTTCTCTCAGCATACACTTTTCTTTTTACTGGGTAGTTATTTGTATAGGTTTCAGAACATATGAAAGTTGTGCGACGTATACAAATCACTATGATAACCTGCATGTAACAGCACTAATTGTAGTCTAATTACTGCATATTTAAACTTAAATTGTGAAGTATTCTGTTGATTAAGACACATTTAATTCCATAATTAATGGTCTTCTAAGTGCTACTGCTTAACATCTGCCTTTGACTTTAGGGTATGTCTACACTGCATTCCAGCTACTGATTACAGTATAGTTGCAGTAACACAGGTTCAAGCTGCTAAACACCTTCTGAGAGTCAAGGATAATCAGCACAGCTTGTTCTTTTCTGCTGTGGCTCCTGGTTTCTGAATTACTCGTTTCAAAGTAGCTTAGGTATTTCAGCATTATTTTGGTGTTAAAGAAGGAGTTTATCTTGCCATTGGAGATGGCCTGCAAACAAAACAAGGCTCCGCATGATTACTTTCACCCTCCTCTATACTTAAAAAGAATGTACACAGGAGAAAAAAAAAAAAGAAAAAGAGAGCGTGAGAGAAAATTAAATGCTATGTAGATGTCCGTGAGAAGTGGTGAGTGTGATTTTAGGTTCTTGGGGACCAACCTCAGTAGATTGAGAGGCTTCAAAACTGATGCTTTGAGATACAAGTACATGCTGAAAAGGCTTCTCTTCTAATGAAGAGAGGAGGGGATTTTTTTGTCTCTTTTAATGTTTCGATGTTTTTTTCTGGTTTGAATTCTTTAGTAAAAGGAAAAAATGTTGATTTGGGGATTGCTTTCTCATTTTTCCCAGGTTACTTAATAGTTCTCAGACAAGTTTGTAGTATTTGAGATCTATTTTACATTGCTGAAATGTTTCCAGTTTTAAAACTTTACTGTATGCAAAATACTACTACTGAGTAGAGTGTGATGTGAAGCTTTTGTTCCCAATTGCTATCCCTGCAAGCTATTTGGCACAGCATTGTTGCTAGTTACATACTATCCCCCTGTCATTTTTTATATTTTGAATTATTTCCTTTGTAATTTTCTTGGAGTCAGTCATGGCAGCACTGAGCTGAAACAAATCTTGATTTAAAAAAAACAAAACCAAAAACAAACCAACAACAAATACTGCAATTTTTTTTAATCCAAAATTGGAACTGAAAGGATTAAAAATAATTTCCATTGGAGTATGCTGCTCTGTCTGCTTGTGTGCCTTCTTGAAATATAATTTCCTCTGAAGCTGGCATGAATAAATGGGTAAGCAGCTGGTGGTAATTCCTTATTTTTTTCTCAGTGAAGACACAATGGAGTTACATGGTACCACTTCACATTAAGATGAGATTTACCCTTTTCCAGTCTGTCACTTTCCCCTGTAAATTGGGAGTTTAGGGAATAAAAGCAGTAGATAGAACTTGCTTTTTCAAAACTGGACTTAGACTTTTATTTCCATCAGAACCTGTTTTATGAAGGGCTACTTCATGCAGTGTACTTCAGTCACCAGCTAGGACAAAGAGTGGAACTCTTGCACAGTGAAGATCATGCTCAAGTTCTCACATCTTACATGTTCTGCATTAAAATGCATCCTTTTGGTTCTTGAACTGTGCTTTGAAGTCAAACTTGGAAATGCATATTGCCTATTGAATGGCTACTGGTCAAAAATCTTCACTGAGTTGTGTGATTTAGGAGTGCAATGATTTTAGGAAAATATGTGAGGGTAGACCACATATCTAAATTAAAATATATATATAAATATATATATGAATGTCCAAGAGTAAGCAGATGTGTTCTTGTTTACATTAAAATGTGGGTCCAGTGTTTTCTCCCATCACTTGTTCCTAAACCAGAAAGCTGTGTCTTTGACAGGGTAATGTTCAACCTCATCTGATTTAAAAACAAAGCAAGAAGAGCATGATGTAGTAAGCCTGACAGTTTGGAGCTCAGTTTTCAGTGCTGTTCACCTTGAAGAGGTTTCTTTGGACTCTCAGGTTGGCGGCCCAACCTCAGTGTTTTGTAATGTACTGAAGTGCTCATTTGAGTGTTGGACAGTAGCTGTGAAGGATTGATAGAAGGAGACACACACAGCATGCAATAAATTCCTAACCTATGAGACCTGACCATGTTCTAGGTGCGGCAGTGCTGCTAAGAGCCCAAGTAAATAAGCTCCCATAGGGTTTTTGTGAGGTCTGTGAAGGATGAAGTCAGAAATGTCCCTTAATGTGGCTTTGAAGAGACAGTAAGAATGGGGGCAGTCCTAGGACAGCTCCCAAAGGGGAAAAGTGCTCAACTTGCAGATATGTAAGACTTTTCCACTTCCAAGCAATGTTGTATGACCACTGGTGTCTGGTATGACTAAGGAAAGGAGGAACTGGGGGTAAAACGCAGCAGACAGTGAAGAGAAGGCAGCAAATGCTGTTGGCAGGGTGGGATGCATGCTGGAGGAGTCTTGGCCCAGTTCATGGGGAGCAAAAAAGAAATCTGATGTTAAGGAGCTTTCCCAGTACTCCTTTTTCTGTCTAGGTTTTTTTTTTATTTTTATTTTTCCCAAAGTGCTATTTTTAAGTCATGTGAAGTAGAGAGTATTTACATTAGGTACAACCCACCTTTCAACTAAAAGCATTGTGATTTTCAACAACAAAGGCAGGAATTTACAGAGCAAGGTTGTGTGGCAACAAAAAAGTATTTATTCCTATTGTTTGGGGGAGCAGAGAAGTTATCGCGAGCTGCACATTTTCAGCAGTAAGCATTTAGGTTGGTGAGCAGCCCCCCCTCCTTTGTTCCTGCACAGAAAGGGGAAGCAGCAGGAATGAGAAGCTAATTTTGCCCTTCAGTGGAGCAGGGAGGCTCTGGGACGTGCAGCGTTAGGCCACTTCCCTGCTTCCTGCTTGGCAGGCCCAGGAGGCAGGGCAGCTCCCAGGCCAGCATCAGCTCAGCTCTTCCTGAGCAGATGAATTTAGTGTTTTAACCAGTTGTTTCCTGCCTGATAAGATGATGGAATAATAAGGCTAACAAATCAAAGGACTGCCCAGCCTGTGGTTGCTTGGATGTCGCCTTTGTTTTGACTGGAGTCTGTCATGCTACCCGCAGGTGTTGTGTCAGCTGGGAGGAAATGCAAAGTTAGGCTTCTGAGGTGGAGATGTGAAATTGTACAGAACACACACAGCTTTTCAAATATAACATATTGGAGAATATTTGACATGAAATAAGATGTGGGGTTTTATTTCTAAGCAAAGTAATAAGGAAAACTGATCCAGATCTGTGAATAATCATAAAATCATTTAGGTTGGAAAAGACCTCTAAGATCATCACATCCTGACAGACCTATCAGCTTGTTAGAGGAAAAATGAGTTACCAGAAGTGTTTCTAGGTCCAGTCCTGACCACTCGCATGCAGTACGCGGTACACTTTACAAGGATTTGCAGACCCATGTCATCTGTGGAATCAAATTGTTTTTTTTTCTGTAAGAGGGACCATGCTCACTTAAGCAAATGCCATGGTCTATAATCCAAATTTAGCTGTTTTAATGAAACAATACTGGATTTTGATAGAGAAGTTGATAGTATTTCACATCCTACAAGCAGACAGGAAGTTATATTACTGTACTTCCAGTGTGTGTCATGTTCTTGAATATATGAAGGAAAAGTCACATCAGTGATGTCTTTTTGGCTATAGTATATTACTGCTGGCTATGGTGTCCCTTTCCATTTACTAATAAATGTGCCTTTTCTGTCAAAGAAAGACTAAAATAGATGATGAGGTAAATTGATATCAGCTTGGCTATTGCATTTAATAGACACCTGATTAAACCAACTGTATTTCAACCTGTATTACTTTTCTTTGGAACTTGCTGTCCTAAGTGACAACAATTGTGATTTCATAGCACGCCCAGCTGACAGTTTCTTGATACATTGCTTGGCTTATTTGTGACAATGATATTTTTTCGTATATTGTCTAGAGATACTAGAATATTTTAGATCACTCATTGAATCTTTCTCTGTTGCTGTAAGCATATCCAATCTAGTCATATCAAGGTTCTATTTTCTGCCAGTAAACTGAAGGAACTGGTTTATGGTCAGGGTCTATACTTGTCTGAGAATATATTGTGATAACGAAGTACTGTATAAATACCTAATGGAGAATCTGTGGCTAAGCTCCCCAGTTATGGATTACAGAAATTATTTTGAAATCTTCTACTTAGGTATTTGATTTTGTTGGAAGTCAGACCGCTCCTTGTAAAAGACTCTCTTATGCAACCGTTTTTGGAAAGGAATTAAATTCCCATTATATGTCAGTAATAATTTTAGCATAAAACTTAATGATTTGGCTGGCTTCTTCACAGTTGTGCGTATGCAGATATCTCCAATACTTTCGTATATTTTAACGTATCTGAAAATGAAGAGTCTGAAGAAAATTTCCTCTCTGCATTGATGGGATCATGGACAAGTAGACCTTTCATGTGGCTTTGTGTAGATCTCCTTACAGTGAGTTCCCTAAAATAAACTTTAAAGAAACTCGTGAGATCGATTTCGATAAAAATAGGACTTAGAGTATTTGTTTTTTTCTTCTTAACAGTTGAAACTCAAAGCAACTAGAGAATATAGGAGAGAAATCAGAGAAATTGGATTTTTCAGGCTGTTCTTTACCTCCACACTTGGATTCAGTTTGCTCCGTGACGTTCCTAGTGGCATCATATTTTCCCAGGAACTTTTCCACCATTTCTGAGACCAAACTGTACTCCGTGTTCTTCACTGCCATGTTATAACATCCCTGTCTTTACTTTCCAGCACTGTGCAGTAATTTTCATGCCCTACAGTCTTTCAGACCTACTCTGTTGTAAGTAGTCTTGGTAGATCCCCAAGAAATGGAGCAGTCTCCTCCTTTTTCAGTTTTCTTATCAGTCTTGCACTGCTGTTGAAACTCGTGGTTTCTTTGTGCAAGTTATCACTTCCTTTATATTTCCATTTAAATGCTGGTAAGATTAGGATAGAAGAGATCATCATTTGAAAAGTTGTTTCTTTTTTTTTGTTGTTTTTGAATGGAAGTCATTCTTTTAAGAGCTGTGTATTCATACTTCTCAGGGTAGTTCCTAAGACCAGTTCCACCAAAACAATATTCTTTGTAGAAAAGAGATGCTTTGAAATTTTGAGTGGTCTTGGTCTAGATGCTCTGCTGAATGCAAGGAGCAATATATATAACCTGACCACTTTGTTGCTCTGGGTGGGCAGTGTCAACTATGGGTGCCACCAGAGTACTTTCAGGCATTTAGAAGACCACAAACTGGGGTTTGTGGTTGAGCAATCTTTGTCTAGCAGAACTTGTTTCTGCAAAAATTGTTTGGTGGATTTTGGACTTTCTTCATGGCCATCTCATGCTTTCCTCGTGTTGTCAGGTTCACTTGGAGGCAATATTAGCTCTGCAGGTTGAAATTGTTGTGAGGACAGGAGACAGAAATAGAATGAAAATTAGATATTTTTCTTGTCAGCTATGTGGAGATAGAGGCCTATTTATGGCAATTTTACTCCACTGCTATTGTGGAGAAAGGGACAGAATTTAAGAAGAATACTGTGATATCTGGGACAAAAGAGTAGAATTGGTGACCACTGATGGAAAAATGAGACATGAAAAATGGTAAGAGGTAGAAAAGAATTTGCTTTTCTCAAAGTCTGTCAAAATCAGTATTGGTCTTCTACCACCAGTATTTATTCAACAATGGGTAACTTTGATATAATATTATGGGGCTGTATGTTATCCTTATGATATGCTTATGTTTGGTATCATGCTCTTTTTACTGAAACAATTGCTGCTAAGAGTATAGTATGTAGTGTCCTTTTGCATCTATTCTAAGATGAAGTGTAGCATATGTGTGAAAAGTAGTTTCTAAATTTCAAATTCTTCATTAGCTGGTTTTTAGCATAAGCTTCTTCTCCATTGCTTTGGAAATGTTCCTGCTAATGTTATTTTCTTCTACATTACTGCTAACGTATTTTCTCCTATTCCATATAAACAATCTTGGACTGTTAAAAAGTAAGGTTACCAAAGTTTGAAGATGTTTACTTCTGAGTGTGCTTAATTCAAGTAACGAGAACACTCCATTTATTTTGTGACCTATTTATAGCCACTAAACAAACAATGGCATATGGAGCTGCTTTTCTTAATTCACTATATGTGTTGAAAGATTAAGAGCATAGAAAATACATTCTTAAAAGTGAGTCCATTTGTATCTGATACTGTGTAGAGCACTCTATTCTGAAGAGTGGTCATTTGTTTGGTAAAAGTAGGACTGTGTTCCACAAATGTAATTAAAATTAATTATTAATTATTAGTTTTAATACTTAAGAATGTTATTAGGTAACTATTTTGGCAGACCAAATACTAGGAGGAGTATTTCTCATTGTGAGCCTTAGATAATCATTCTAGTAAAATCATTCTAGTACATTTCTGTAGTATGAAAAATGCGATTTGTGTTCTGGCTCTTTTTAATACCTCATTTTGAAGTTTCTTTGATTGCTCTCCATTTACAAAGAGCTCTCAAATGTTGAAACAGTTGACATCTTTTTCTATAACAAAACATTTGTATATTTCCCCTTTTATAAAGCTGCTAACAGAAATTCTCTTTTCACTCCTCAGGTTGTTTTTGAAGTGGTAACTTCAGGTCACCCTGGGTATGTGGCCATTGATGAAGTGAAAGTATTAGGACATCCATGTAGTAAGTATCCACATACTATTTTAGTCTTTAAGTCTTCTGAAATGTATGTGCTACTATCCTTCAGTAAATATTAAGCAGAAGATATTGAAAATGTCAGAAAACAATGTCGATGCTATAAAAATAGGCTGAGTATGTACAAAATGTTGCTAGCATTTGAGCCCTGCACCTTACTAGCTTAGGAGATATATATTTTTATACTGTTCCTGCACAGCATGAACCTGTGTCATCTGACAGTTCCTTCAGAACAAAAATAATAAAGACTTGTTAAATGTTTTTCTGTCAGCATCAGAAGTTAAGTGCAGCTATAAGGTGAGGCATTAATGAGAGAGATGGACAATGTAAGAGCTGAACTGATGACATGACCATTTTTCCATTTTTCCAATCTTTAGAGGGTAGAAAACTCAGCTAGTTGAGCGCTGTGGCTTTGCTAAACAAGATAGCTTAGGGTGTATATTCCCAGGTAGCAAGTTCACATTCGTGGCTAAATTGTTGAACTTTTTTAACTGACTTATTTTCTAATATGCTTCCTTATCCCATTGGGATAAGGCACTAATCTGCTAGAAGGGAGCTCTGCAAATAAAGACCTGGGTGTCCTGGTGGACAGCAGGTTGACCATGAGTCTGCACTGTGCACTGCTGGACAAGAAGGCCAATGGTATCCTAGGTTACATTAAAAAAAAACAAAAACATGGCCAGCAGGTCCAGGGAAGTTGTCCTCCCACTCTACTCTGCCCTGTTGAGGTCTCATATGGAGTTGTGTCCAGTTCTGGGCTCCTCAGTTAAAGAAAGACCGGCAACTTCTAGAACAAGTCCAATGGGGAGTTGCAAAGATGGCTAGGGGCTTGAAGCATTTATCTTATGAGGAGAAGCTGAGAGACCTAGTGGAGACTGCATATAAATATTTAAAGGACAGAAGTCAAAGGATCTTTCAGTGGTGCCCAGTGACAGACCAAAAGGTACGAGCTTGAACTTAAAAAGTTCCGTATGAATGTGAGAAAAAAAATCCTTCCTTTGAGGATGACAGAACACTGGAATAGGCTGCCCAGAGTTGTTCGGGAGTATCCTTCTCTGGAGATATTAAAACCCACCTGCACGCTTTCCTGTGTAACCAACTGTAGTGAGCCTACTTTAACAGGGTTGTTGAACAAAGTGATCTCCAGAGGTCCCTTCCAACCCCTACAATTCTGTGACTGCTAAGAGTACGCAATTCCTAGCTCCCCTAAGTTCTTTTTAAGAGTGATGTTAAAATAAAACTCGTGAATTAAAAGTTAAATATAGCAATCCAGGTGTCTTTAACAGAGCACTTATAAAAACAATCATTTCACATATTTGTTAATTGTTAAGTAACACATATTAAGGTCATATAATGAATTGTAGGTTGTAGTCTCACTGACCAAATGACTGAGTGAGGAAAAAGATGCCAAATTCTGTGTAATTTTCATTCTCATTTTACTACATATTGTACTTGTATGCATTCTTTGTGATTTGTAAGTATGAGCTGCAATTTAAAATAACAAGTGGTTCATCAGTTAATACCAGAACACCTCATAAATATCGTTTTAGTGTTAGTGGCAAAAAGACACAGACATTTCTTCAAATATGGAGACAGTTATGCAGAATCAGCAGCTATTATTTCTGAATCACTTAGTCCTAATAAACACAGCAGGCTCTTGTGTTGTTAGGCAGTATTTGCACTTCTGCATTCTGAATTTATATCTTGGATTTGACTAGTGAAGTATAGAGCAGCACTTTATCAGCATAGTAATTTTTCTTAGGGAGTTTTTGGGAGGTTTGATCTGTACATTTGTTCTCAAAACCTGGAAGTACTGAGTTATATCTCATAATGCATAGAGTTCTAATTCTGCAGTGTTGAAATGTAGAAGCTTTAATGAAACAGTTCTTCAGTGAAGTAACTAAAATGTTAGAAATTAAAACATCAAACCAGTTACATTGTCTACGAGAAAACAGAAAAAAAAAGAAAATGATAATTGGAAATGAACTATTTTGTGTATAAAGCCTTGCAGGACTCTATAATGACTTTTCTTCCTGTATATTGACAGAGAAAATACTTTCAAAATGATTAACTTTTAACAAAAAAAGAAATGAGAAAAACACCATGAAACCATGACACACAAATTAGGCAGTTGGCTGGGTAGCGTGAACAAAGGCCAAGTGGAAGTGAAGACTGCATGAAAGGCATGTGTTTGGTGATTGGTTGGTTGGTTTGTGTGTGTGTATTTAAAAATTCTAAAACCCCTTTCTACTTGGGCCATACCACGTAATTCAGAAAGGCTATTTTAACAGAGTTTTGGAAGACTGAGGAGAAAACAAGTATGGTAAAAAGGTAAAATTGAATGTTAAAAAAAAAGGACTGAGAAACTTCCCGAGAATTTTACTGAATAGTCAATCAGTAATAATTTGATAGGTGAAGAATGGAGTCTGTCTGTCCTGATTCCATTGGGAAATGTTAAAAAAAGAGAGAAATGCTACATCTAGTAAATTTGCCAAAAGGACAGCTGTCATGAAAACATTTCTTCCTATAATTAGATATTAACTCGGGCTATTTTATTCCGTCTTCTGCTTCTTATACTACCTTATGCTGGTTGTTAAATAATTTGTTTCCTTGAATTCTGGTTGCCGGTTATTTGTATACGTCTCAAATCTGTAATTTATCCTAGTGATAAGCTCTTCTAAGAGAATGTCATCAACATTTTAAATTGTTGTGATGCTCAGCTAGAAGGCGTATGCTTAGTTTTGTAGTTTATTCTAATGTTAGCTGTTCCATGACTGAAAGCAATGTTCGGAGCCTGGCTTATCTGCTAGTATAGATAGAGCAAAAATTCTCCTTGACTGCAGTAGGATTTGAATTGCTGGGCAACAATGCATTCTCCAGGGTGAGTTTCTGTATCAGATTTCTATTTTTTTCTGTGTCACATTTTTGGTTCTTCCTAGTGAAACAGAAATACATGTGCTGTCTTTCCTTCTGCAGTGGACATGGGGCTCATTTGCATATCTTTCATTTGTTAAGTTAAATGCAGCTGTATTGCTTTCATTTTTGCTTAGGAGTGTTTTCTCTTTCTAAATGAAAAATAAGCATCCGTATGGAGAATGCTTTGTGTTCTGCTTTTCTTCAGTGCTGTTGAAATTATGTTTATTTAAAGAACACAGCTGTAGATGGTGAGAAGCGTTATGGTAGCATTTTAGCTGTTTCATGCTACAATTCTAAAGCATCTCCTCTAACTATATCTGGTTAAAAGGAAAACCTGTTTCCCTGACAACATCTCTCAACTTCTTTCTGTTTTGTCTAGTCAGTAGTCAATCTAATAAATTTTTATTCAGAACATCAATTTGTTTTCAATATAATCTTCATTAATACAGATTGTTATTGCAAAAGGGATGCTGAGCTAAGATAATTTACTGCAGAAATAATTAAATAGCACCCATCACTCTTGCTTTTTCCCAGACACAGAAGAATAAAAGACTAAAATTAAAACAACCTAAAATATAATGTGTCTTTAGTGGTTTGAACCTGTTAAAGTGAGACCATTAAATATATTCTATGTGTTAATCATAAGCATTGCATCTGTGTTACTTAATTTCAATCCCTTTTCTTCTTCTGACAGCAAAAACTCCCCATTTCTTGCGTCTTCAGAGTGTGGAAGTCAATGCAGGACAATTTGCTACTTTTCAATGCACTGCCAATGGTAAATTCAGTCCAAGTGACAGACTTTGGTTACAGGTAATTTATTTCCTAATACAGTAAGATCTAGAGGAAGGGGAGTTCTTCACTCTGTAAGAAGTGTAAAATGTATGAAAAATGATAGAGCTGTGTATTTGATTAATGTTAAATTTTATAGTACCTTTGAACTAATATGTATTAGGTGTTGTCCTCTAGAAACTGGTACTGGTTTTGTTACCTGTGGAGATTGTGAATAAATTCAATATCTCCGAGGAAGGCCACGTCACTTTCTCCTAATGTCTACTCTAACTGCAGCATTATATGTGATAATCTTGGCTTGCCTCTCTATCTGTTAAGATAGTATTTTCCACTAAAATTCCTCTTTCTTTTCAAATTTAGAGAAGACCAGTATGGCAGTCAAATCTGAACTGCTTTACAGTGCCAAAGAATCTTACCTATATTCATTGAGTCCAATTTTTTATTATTCAGTAATGTAACTTCGAGGTAGGTGTCAGCTCTTGATTTAAAGGCTGTCCTTATTCTTGTGTCAGAAAGATGCATTTTCCTTAATCTCTCTTAGTAATGGGCTGCAAATCTAACTGCTGTCTTTCTGCTGTCATTCCAGTGATGTCTGTTCTCTACTGCGAACAGTAGTTTGTGTTTAGATTTAGGATTGGGGATATACCTTAAGTTCTGAATGCATTCCATGTGTGAAAAAACAGTTAGAACTGAGATACTGTCTGTAAGGACAAGAACTGTAGTGTGTGGAGAGGGAGGGGTGGGAGAAATTGAAGCAATGTGGGTGGGACGTCGATATGAATTTCTCAATTTTTTAGTCATTTAATCAATTTCAGGTTTTTCAGTACAGCTTGCCTTTCACCCGGCCCTTAGTACAGAATTTCATCAAGCAGTTTGGAAATGATTCAGATATGTGGGGCAGGTTAAAAAGCTTGGTAGTTACAGGAAAAGTAGCACACAAGTAAATCCACTTGAAAAGCAAAACTGTGTATTTATCTGCATATGCGTAATGAACTGTTAAGTCTATACAGTAAGAGCCCAATGAAGAGGCAGTGGAAATCTGTGTTTTTATTTGGTTTTGCATGGGTATTTTCAACCCCTGTGTTGATACGACTGACGTTTTCTCTAACCTTCTAGCCCTTTAAAGACCATATTATTGTGTTGAATTGTTAAATTAGACTCCTGTCTTCCCTAAACCACTGAGCTCTTTTGAAAGCATGATTTTCCAGTCATGAAAAGAGTTTAGCACGTATGGGAAAATAATAGGTTGTTATTTTGTCAGTGATAACCTTTCCAGAGCCTTTGAACTTTTTCATAATGTTATTGTGTAAAATTGAAGGTAGAATTTATTAGAAGAAAATTCAGATTCCATTCATTTTTTCCCTAAGTCTCATAGGAGTGTCATTTCCTCTTTAGGTTTTTTTTGCATGGAATTTAATTGATGAATAAATTCTTCATAAGGCTGGAATACCATTTCTTTATTTTAGTAATTCAATTTCCTTTTAGATTTTATTATTATAAAATAATTCTTCTCAACAACCGTGGTGATTCCAGGATATCTTTGCTGAGCTTAGTTAAGCGATTCCTTGCTTATATATAGTTACTAGAAGAATTTTTTCTCCATTTGAAGGATAAGAAAGCAGTGACAGTCTGCCAACTACTTTTCAAATAATTTCATATTCCCATGGCTCCAGTGTTTATTTAGCCTGCCCATATAGCTATAGCTCCCTCTAGTAACCTGTCCAAGATTACGGAGATTCCAGGTGTACCCCTGTGTAAGTACAGTTCAAAAGATGTCAGGATCTCCTGGCTTGCTTAGATTTTTTTTTTGTACTTGTTTGCCAGTTTCCACAGATGTGTGCTTAGAGTGGTCAGATAGCTCAGTGTGTGAAATACTGCAAATCAAGGCTATGAGATACACTTTCAAGTGAAACTGGCTGTGTTTTAGTGTAAAAGATCCCCAGACCTGGAATTCTTCATCTGTCATTTGAAAACATCTGTTTTCGTGGTGTGATACTGAGGAATTTTTAATAAGCCTGCTCATGACATCTCATGATACTGCCACAGGACCAAAAGTACTGTGAAGTTAACTGTAATAGCTGTCAGAAAATGGTGTCTTCTGTGTTTTGTGACTGTTTAAATAGACATTATATATCTTTTGATTGCTGGTAATAGGAGAACCAATATTCAGTTAAAAAGCATCTTAGTAACAGAGGTCCTTATGTACACAAAAGGCAGAATAAAATGAGCATTGTTTTGTAGAATTATTGGTCCTGGACTCAGGTTTTAGTGTTACTGCAAATAAGAGTCTCTCTGATACACTTGAGTTTGTTCGCTAATAATATGAAGCCCTTTCCACCATACTTTTGTTACTTGGTTTCCTTAAATTCAAAAACCCTTTAGGGAAAACCATAACAGATAAATAAAAACAATTGCGTGATGACAGAAGGAGCCCTTGATTTTGTCAGGGACTTCTCAGCATTCCTGCCATGCAAGTCGTGGCACTATTACTATTGTATTTGGACATACCAATTCCAAACTATCATGAGATAATTTGCTGCCAATAATTTTCCAGTACCTGTCATTTTTTTCCAGATTCACATTGCTAATCTGAAGTGCAGGTAAACTACATGTGGAATCAGAATCCCACTGCATTCAGTGACATTTCTGATTGTTTTCAGTGCTGCCAGGATTTCCTTTTTGTACTTTTATTTCTTTTATATAGTAGCCCACAGCCTGTATACAGCAGATGTCAAGTAGGAAATGTTTTTCTGACAAACAAATAGCTTACTTTTTACACTCTGTTAGATTGTTAGAGATAGAAGCTCTTTAAAAAAATAAGAAAGTAATTGTGACTTGTTTGGTCTTATATTTGCTGAGTAGATGTAGCAAACAACATAAATGTTCATAGTTTAATAATGCCACGGCATTGAAGCAGGTCATGTCTTATTACCCCCCCACACACCTTTTTTTTTCCTTTCCTTCTTTTCAAGCCTATCCTACTGTTATGCTTTATGGAACATTGCAATTTGGAGTATTACAGAAGTTTTTGCGATTGAAATGGTGATAGCTTACCACAGGTTTTCTGCCCAAGTTAGGTCCTTGACACATCAAATTTGTGCTATTATCTTGTGATCGGTATTTACTATTTTGGCAAAGAGAAGATAGAAGGATGTTTACTTATTCCAATGTGCAAAGCTTTGCAGGAAAAAACCATATTTTTCATGATACTTCAAGGCAGCCATGAACCATAGTCCATGAGCTATGACTTGAGGCTTATCAGATAATCTGACAACTAGTTGCCGTTACTGTCCATGATACCATTTCAACTTGAAGTCAAACAAAAGGACTTATGAACTTGACAGAATCATACAAGTTTGTTTTTGTTGTTGTAATTAATGTCCAGTTAATAAGATTATCAGCTTGATTGTATATTTCTGAATTCATGTCCTCATTAGCTTACATTCTAAACATAAAATCACTAAAAAGTAAATGTGATGACACTAACAAAGGAGTGTTTAGAGTGAACAGATGTGTCCCATCTATTTACATTTCCTTTATCACATCTATGGATAACACAGGTTATTGTCAGTATGAGATGACTCGCTGATTGAGCAAAAATATTATCTCTATGCTGTCTTGTTCCTACTGCAAGGACTGTAGCAATTCCTGAAATTTTTATTTTTAAACTTAAAATAATTCCTATTTGGAACTTCAAATTATGGAAGCTGATATTAACAATAAGATATGGTACTGGGCACTAAACAAGATGGGAAACCGAAGCAATGGAAATGCACCTCAGGAACAGGAAAAAGATATGTTCGTAGGTGGAAGCCAAAGTCAGAATTCACAAAAAAAAAAAAAAACATGCAGAGAAAATGAAGCTGAGACATTGTCTTCTGAAAGTCTTGAGTTACTCTTCAGTAAATTGGCAGAAGGAAAAACACTGTATAATCTGTGCAGTTTTGGAACTACCCTTCTTCAGGAGGGCAGCCTAGCACAATGAGAAAATAACCTATTTTTATCTATCTGTCTATCTATCTATCTATCTATCTATCTATCTATCTATCTATCTATCTATCTATCTATCTATCTTTGCCAGAACCCTTTCAGCCAGGAATTTAAACAGTAACTTAAAAAAAAGAACAAAGTTTCTAAAATTGGGGGTTTACTTAAAAACAGGTAAATATCTTCCACTACCAGCCCAAGATATACACATACAGATTTCCTTCTCTGCAGGTGTATGAAGTGATGAAGAGTGAACTTGCATGTATTTAATATTTGCATACACAAATTATTATACTCAGTAGTAGCTGAAATTAAAATGATTATCAAATGAAAACTGATTGAATATTTAAATTAATTATTTTCAAGGCTATACTGGGAAAAGTTGTGCCTCATTGGCCTTAGAAGTTGAAAATCTTGATTGTTCATTTTTTAGTCTATGTACCAGCGTCTTTTTTTCTATAGAACTCCCATCTTGTTCAATATAGTGGATGGTTTGAATAGTTACTTAATATTTGGTTTGCTTCATACTAGTATATGCTTCACTTTGCATACTAAATAATGTACAAATCAGTTCTAAAATGTTTTGTTCACATTCTAATGGAATTTTTACTGCTAATCTCAGCACATCACAAAATTAAGTTGTTTCTATGAGATGGAATAATAGGATCTTCATTTTGTAGTTGAGGAACATAGGCACTGGGAAATCAAAACTTACCTCTTACTTTTGGAAACAGTCTGAGTTACCTGTACCTGATCTTCTGCATGTAAGGCAATACACAGCATTTTCCATGCTCAGTGTTCACTGATGCTGGCTGCAATAGCAAGTGCTCAGCTCTTCTGGGAATTGACCTCCAAGACTTAAATCAGGCATCTGAAATATCAGTATACAGTTAGAAGAATCCTGGGAAAAGTTTTAACTGACTTGAGTGACATCTTTGACAGAAGCACACTTGTTAAATTACACAGGTTCTGCAATTATCTTGTTTACTCCTCAGTGTCGCAAACCTGACTTCCTCTCTTCATTTTGCACGCTTCCCTATCTGCTTCTTGTCCTAATTTACAGCTGGTTCATTCCATTGCTTCTGTGTGCTGCTGACTCCTAAGACAATGTAGAGTGCCATTTCAGGGGAACTGCAGTTCATGTAACAGACAGGTATCGTGGAATTCTTTGGTATTAATTCCTAAAGGCTAGTTATAGCATCACTAAACATGTGGCAATTACACTTTTCAGACAGTTATATCTTGCCTCAGTGTAGTGGCCTTTCTTGAGAAGTGTTCCTTAGAATTGCAGTGGAGATGCATTTTTCATTTGGTGAATGAGATTAATCATTTCAATGCGTTTTTA
This sequence comes from Odontophorus gujanensis, assembly GCA_013399175.1. NCBI lineage: Eukaryota > Metazoa > Chordata > Aves > Galliformes > Odontophoridae > Odontophorus > Odontophorus gujanensis. The sequence continues at coordinate 131,435 of VXAB01006039.1, read as the reverse complement.
TTAGTCTCCTTCTAGAAGGGGTTGAAATTCATGTAATTACTTAAAAATATCATTGAGACACATGTATTGCAGATATATGGACCTGAGGGTAAGAGTTGTTTGAAATAACAATAGGATCTTTTAATTGGTATGTCATGGCTGTGAAAAGTAACAGCATCAGACTTAGCAAAAGCAGGACGCTAATGGGTGTTCTCTGATTGAAGGGGAGAAGGTCAAATCTTTCAGAACCACGTTTTATACCTACAGAACAGAAGGTACTGTATTTGTAGCCAAGAAAGTAAGAACAGTATCACGACTGTGGCAAATCTTCTCTACAATCTGTATACAGTTTATTACCTGTTAAGAAGGGATCTCTCTCTGTCTTTCACCTTTTCAGTTATATTAGATATTCTGCTAAGCTATTAAGAGGATGAAAAATTGTATTCCTCTTCATGAAAAACTGCAAAATCTGAATGCTTTATTTATCATTTAATCAACAGAAAATAGAAATTCTGAGTAAGAAGTCCTAGAAAACAAATTATTTCCTTAGAAATACATGTGGATGCATGCTCACACAACTGGGAGGTATCAAAAAATCTTTGTGAGGGTGTAGAACTAACGCAAGAACCAACTTCTGGCAAATCATGGAAATAATGTAGGGTGTTCAAAATATTCAAATATTTGTGCCTTTGCTTGGTTATATGTCTCATAAAATATCCCAAGAGTTGAATCCATATCCTTGAGTTTTATAAGAATTTTCTGTTTGAATGTGAACTTTCTGAGGCTTTTGTAAATTGCCGTTTTCATGATTTGATGTGGAAATTCTTGAGGAGAAAACATTTCAAATATTTTCCTAATACTAAGAAGTGCTAGTGTATGGGAACTGTTGAATCATGGCCTGAACCACTGATTGGTCACCTGAGGTGAGCACTGAGTCAGCCACAGGGGCACAGGTGAAGGTAATGTACCTGTGTGATTGGAAGGGGTGGAGTCTGGCTCCACCTCTCCCCAAACCCCATTTAAGGGCTGCCCACCACCAGGAAAGGATCTCTTCTCGGTGATCCGTCCTGTGTGGAGTCGATGGCAAGCCTCTATCATCATAAAGGTGAGCCACTCTCTTTTGCTGTTTGTCTCTATACGATCTATATAGGCCTACTAAAATATACCATCTTCCATACTATTTTCATTGAGTACCGTTCTTGGGGGTTATTCACCCTACAGCTAGTATGAAGCAACATTTTACCTATTAAAATTAAACTACACTTAATAACAACTTAGAAATGCAAAAAGATGGAACTAGTAAGCTAAACTGAGCAAAAGGATAGGTCTAAAGTAGATGTTAAGAATATTTGAAAAATAGTTTGATTCTGATCTGTGGGTGCTTTTGCACACTATGGGTGTGCACTTCCGCAACTCACTCTCCCAAGACCAATAAACTACTTAGTGTGCAGCAAGTATTCATAAGTCCATTCTCTTGAGAAGAACTTCAACAACATGTAGAAACTAAAGATTTTGTCTTGTATTCTGATGTATGTGCATACTGTTGCATTTTCTCATTTATTCACAAAGATAATTTTACTATTAGAGTGAAAATTAGTGCCCTGTAGGAAGGAGAGAAGAGAGTCTTACTACATAGGCGAAAGCTAAACTTTTTTTTAGATTCTGGTAACCATTTGATACCGTTCCCAGTTTTTAATTTCTTTATGTTCTCCTGTTGAGTACAGCGTGCATATAGTGACTGTTGCACTCAGTATTGTATCTTTTCCATTAATTACCAGTAATCACTTTTAGTTTATTTACTTTTTGTTAATTGTATTGTAATCTTACTGTATGACACAAAAGTTCTGTGAGTGACAGAATATAAGGATTGTGATGTGTCATGTCTAATAAGCTGTGAAGTTTTATGAAAACTTTTCTTGCCTTAAGTATGCCTTGTCTGGTTCCTGTAATTGAGTTACTGCTTTGGGTAACCTTGTAGAACTGTGCTGTTTATTTTTACAGACACGTTTAGAAGTGAAATATTCCTTCAAATGTACTTGGATTGTGTCAAGAGATTGTAAATTCTTTGAGGAGAAAAGAAACCTGGGGGGATTAACACGCATACAGATGACCTAATCATTTTTACCAATTTCCTCGCCATAGGCTAAAAAAGAAAGAAATGAAAAAAAAAAAGAGAAGAATAAGAAACAAACGGAAAAGAAACCATGAAACAACTAAACCATATTTATATTTGGCTAATAAAAAAATTGTCTGCATGTTAGCAATTAAGGTTGGTGTTTATTAAGGGTACTGGTTGCACTTTTTAATAGATATATTGCATTATAGAGATGAGTCACTAGTAGTATACCCTAGGAGTTGATGCTGAAGCAAGTACTGTTTAACCTCTTTATCACTGTTCTGTATGATAGTAGGGTGCACCCTCAGCAGGTTTGCAGATATTACAAAGTTGGAGGAGTCACAGATACAACAGAGGATTGTTTTCCACATTTGGAGGGACCTTGGCAGGCTGGAAAAATGGGCAGAGAGAAACCATGAGAAATTAATTGTAGGAAATGTAGAATCCTGTGCCAGGAAAAGAGAAAGCCCACGTACGTGATGGAGCTTGACAAAGTGGAAAGCAGCTCTGCAGGGAAGAATCTGACTGGCAGTCCTGGTGGACAAGTTAGCCATGAACTAGTCATGTGCCTTTTGCAGCAAAAAGACCAACAACCTTCTGGTCTGTAGAGTGGAAGAGTTACCTGCAATTCAAGGGAGATAATCTCTCCCATCTGCTTAGTACTGAGAAGACTGATCTGGAATGCTGGGTGCAGTTCTGAACTCCCCTGTGCAGCAAAGGTATGGGTACACTGAAAGATGATTTAGAAACTAGAAGATCTGGGATAAAGGGAAAGAGCCTGGACTTTTCCAATCTGAGATGGGAAGGCTCAAGGGAAATCTTGGAGGGAGTAGTAGTGACATAGCCAAACTCTTTTCCATGGTGCAGAGGCCATGGACGCAAACTGAAATACAGGAAATTCCACTTAAATATTAGAAGAAAAATATATTTTTGGCTGTTCGAACACTGAAACAGGTTGCTTAGAGAGATCAGGGTGTCTCCATTCCTGGAGATAACTCACAATATACCTGGATGCAGGCCCCGTTTAATCCTACTTGGAGCAGGACATTAGGACTATCTGTACACAGAGGTTCTTCCAAACACTGTTGTTTTAAGAATCTGTGATAGTGTTTAAAAATCACTATTTCTGTCTGTAGAACTTAGCGACTTCACTGATAAGAAAGTACTGAAATTGAATTTTTTGAGTGTCTTGGCTGAACATACACATACTGTTTTTCAGTATCAGCTGGATTCAACTCCCATTTTCACATCTTTGTTTGTCTTTTCTGTTAATTTCTATTTGTGTCAGTTTATACTTCTTATTTTGTAATTTACAGTGACTATCGTAAATTAAGAGAAATGAAATAGCAGTAAAAGCATACAGAAGATCAGCAAAGCTATGTTAAGATGGAGTTAGTGTCAGTAAAGTGCTGAGTATTCATTGCTGGCAGTACTCTCTGAGTTTGCTTTAGGACTAAATTCTCTAAATAAGTAACTAGTATACTGTAAAAGTATGGGAATGGGAGTATTGTCAACTTGCTACCCTATTGGCTTTACATCCAAGAACAGTGAAACCTTTTCCACCTTTGCAGTGTGCTATCCAGGATGATGTTTGGAAGAAGTTTCTGATTAAACAGAAAAATGGAGGCCAATTTGCTACACCAGTGCCCCAGAGCAAACATGATTGGATGTTAGTCTGGCATCTTATTTCCACTCACTTCCAATGCAGCATAATTATTGTTCTCAGAGCTTCTATGACCAATGAAATGCATAGATAGAAAACAAAAATGCGTGATGTTGCAGAAGCTGCTCTAAATCTGCATGCTGGTTTTACACTACTTGTATGAAACAGTGTCACTGGTGTAAGGAAGATAAAAATAAGCTATATATTCACTGTACTCTGAAACAGTCCAGAAGCCTGGGCAGCAAGGCTGTATTCTGGATTTTATGAAGACTTGTAATATAGATTGGTGGTTTTTTGGTCTTGAAAATAGATTTCTTATTACCAAAAATAATAAATATCCAAACCTATAATTTTTAGTTTAGTAATCTCCTCTGACCAAAAGAGATTGTCGGACATAAGCAAGCTAGAGGGGATGCTCAAGCCTATCCCTGTTCTCCATCTTAATCCATCTCCACACATATTTTAATTTGGTAAAGTAAAATATAAGAAAAATTACTTTGGGATTACTTTCAACAGTCAAATCTGGATATTCTTGTCTGAATAGGAAATGAAGTGACCGAAGTATTGTTCTTTTCTTCGAGAGCTTTGCTGTGATGTATTAATGTTCCAGTTTTTCTGGTGTGTTAACTAATATAGTAAGTGGTGATTGGCAGACCTGAGATAATGAAACAGCTGACCTGTGCCTCTTGGGGCTGGTAAAAATTCAACTTGCGTCTCAACAGTATGTTAGGTATGTCTGTTGCTGGACCCTGAAGACTGCCTTGATCTGAAGCACTGTTCAGCAGCAGCAGAATCACTTAGGGACACATACAAGTCAGGCAATTGATGAAGTAAATTCAGTCAGCTTTCTGTGCTATGCTCTTGGACCTGTGGGAGAAAGAAGCAGTGACCTTTAGAATGAATACTGTAGTTAAAATGTACAGACTTCCTGCTGGGAGGCATAGTGTTCAAATTGGAGTTGTATGGAGGCTTCTTTTTTAAGACCAAGGGCAGTTTAAGGCAAAGAGAACTGAAGTAAAGACTAAATTAAACCCAAAGGAAAGACAATAGATAGGGAAACAGAGCATTGGAGAATGTCTGTTATGGGGGTCGTTGTTAAACTGTGGGACTGACTTGTTAATTAAACTCAAACATCTCCAGCCAGTCACCTCTACATGAGTTTCTCTTCTACCTAAATCAATGCATACATTGGTTATTATTGACTATTACTGCTATGACTATCCTCACTGTTGAGAGGTATAGTTTATCCATTGATGTGCATCCCTTAACTGCTCACACTCCAAAAAGGCAGCACTTCCACCCTGAAGAGGATGTAGTTTCTTGCCATCGAATGTGTGTTTGAGTTCTTTGGTTACTTTGTAGGACTTATCATTGAGTTTTTACTGTTGTTGTTTAATTCAGTGGTTTAAACTTGAAGTTGTCCCCCAACTTTGCATGATGGACTTTCTTCATGTGCCTCTTTCCTTTCCAAATAAACTAACACTTTTTATGGAGAGAATATGGGACATGAGCACAGTGTTGTTCTTGTGGGTACCTGTCCCGTTATATAATTGGAGAGAAAAGGCAGACAAATAACTCCATCACTTGACATCATATGTACAAATGAAAATTATGCTAATGATCTTTCCTTTCTCATTTTCTTCTCATCACTCTCCTTCCCAGCCCCTTCATATGCCTATGCCTGATGTCTGCAGGACTCCATGCCAAAGTATTGAAAATCACTTATATAGTCTTCATTTTTCAGCAGGGCGTTTATCCTAGCTCTGTAATTTTTAATACAGGTAAAAGTAGGATGAGCACTTTAGTGTTTTGTGTTTCAAAGAATTAAGATACAGAGTGAGATTAAATAACAATAAATAGAACTATGGGTTCAGCAAAATTCTTAGCATATACTTGGATAGTTGCCATAATTTCTTTATGAAACATAAACTTATCCTTTAGAGAGAGATTTCCTAGCACTCTGTTTTCTCCAGGTGTTTCTAAGAACGTAATTCTGTACAAATGATTTTGGATTCTGTTGTGCACTATTAAAGATGAATTGAAAGAAGGTTCGAGATTTTTACATATTTGTGAGCACTGGAAAACTGTTAGAGAATGTTAACATTTCTCATTCACTCTTAATTTTCATGTGAAAATATAAAATGAGCAGTTTGGTTGCTGCTTTTTTTTTTTTTTGTTATTACTACAGAGGTTCAAAAGGATCTGCTCCTGTCAGAAAAAAGCAAAAAAAAAAAAAAAAAGTATGAAAGTACACAGTATCTGCTTTGTATAAATTATACTGTTTAGTGGCTCCAGAAAATACAATAATGTCTTTCTTTACATTCTGCATGTTTAATTGTATCTTCAAGTAGATAATATTACTTCATAGTATCTAATAGTCACATAATAATGTGACTGCTTGATGTGTAGCTTCAGTATATTTTACAATTTTACCTTGTAGCTACAACAGTCATTTAGGTTTAGTCCTAAGAAATAGAGGTTTATGGAGAGCTATGACATTTGAAGAAAAGGATGAATAATCAAACATTAAAATATTGAAACATAAAATCTTTCCTGAACAGCAAAACAATAGCATTTTGCTTGAGCGCCCATTAGTTACTCATATGGAGTGCAGTTCTGGCTCATAGTAATTTCAAAGAGGACGATGATAATCTTTTTTCCAGTATGGCCTCATTACTTGAATGAAGTACTCTTTTTAACTTATACAGATGGAATAAATACAGGATAATCATAGGATCTGAGATAGTTCTAATCTAGACTGACAAGTAGTTATCCTGGTTATGAAAGCAATTCTGGAAATTCAGAGGTAGAGTCAGCTATCAAAATTATTAGAATAAAAATATGAACTCTGTGAAGCAATTTTGTTGAGGTTTTAATTGCTATTTGATTTAGATTTAATACGTATTTTAAACCAAATTACTTCTGGCACTGCTGATGTTATTTGAGATCCCACTGGCATGACTCTAATCAGGATTTTGTAAAAGTGCATATTTGAAAGTGGGATAATGCAAACCCTTTCTTTTAAAAAATGTATGAAAAGCTGCTTGATCTACCTGGTATGAACAGAGGGTAACTGACCATTGCTTCCTTTTAAGTCTCTTCTGACAAAATTGTCGAAACACGCTTTGAGAATGATTAATGCAGTGGTAGTGATGGATATAACATCCCAGAACTTCAATCCGTTTGAATTACTGCTGCATTTTTGTTAAAACTATTTCTGAAAGCTGTAATATATATCTTGTTGCTACTAAATTGCTCTTCATTTAGAAGACTTAGTGTTAGTTCATTGCCTAAATGAGACTGTAAGTCTAATTTAAATAACCATCAACGTATTTTCACTCTAGCTTGCCTAGGAAGAAAAAATTATGTGCATTTTTAGGGTGTTTTATGCTGTCTCTGGTTGAATTTAATATAGTGGTTCTAGAAGAATGAATTTTCAAGCTGTTTATATCCCAAAGTTAAATTAAGATTTTTAAGTACCTGTGTATTAAACTACATATTGCTTAATAGAAAATGTCTTCTTACCAGTGGCTCACAAATTAATTATATTCATTGTTTTGTATAAATAGCATTCTTGATTTGTTTCTGTTTGGTTTTGTTTAGTTGCTTTTGTGTTTTGGTGAAGCATTCTCTGAACATTTGAAAGCAGAGGGTTCTCTGAAACCAGTGGAATCTGTTATGTTCATTTTTGGATCTCAGTATTTTGGAGTCCACTTTTTTGTAGTCAAAATTCTTGTGTGCTAAGTTAGGTAGCTCTGTCTTAGGGATATGCAGCCTTTGTACTCCGAACAGGTCTAGGATTAAATGATAAAGGCTGTTTCCTCTTTCCAAAGAATGAAGTGTCCTGTTCATGCAGTTTTACAGGTCCCAGAGGCAGAAGGAGGTAGCAGGCTTAGTCTGCATTAAAGCCTCAGACTTTCACATGGCACAGCAGAAAGACTGAGCAAAGTAGAAAGAACTGTGTTTATCCTGGTGAACTGAATTTAAAAGGAAACAGCAACACAAAACAAAAAAACCAGAAGACCGTACAAATTTGCTCTTGTAGTCTGTTTTAATCATCTTTAATATACAGTACTGTAATGTTTCATTGAAAATCATGCTTAAAGTGACCTTTTAGTATGGAAAAGGAAATATGGTTGATACAGTCTACCATAAAGGTGCCCACTGTCATAGCTGTGCAACTTCCTAAAGATGCTATGCAGTGAGTCAGAGAGGAGAAACGTGAATCACAAATAAAGAGAAGCTGGCCATATGGATACAGTCTATTTTATAAACATTTCTGTATTTGTTTGTAAAATGATAAATAAGGTGTTTAGTCTGGAAAAAATGTTCTTTATTGCACTTGGCAGTTGCTGAAATAAGTGGTTTTGGGAGGGCTTTGTAGGTTTAGTTTGTTATTTTGTGTGTAACTCTCTTCATTTTTATTTTCTCATTGCCTGTGAATTGAACTCTTCTTATGCTTGAATTTATTACTTCGATTAACATTCATTTATGCTCAGGCTTCTATCAGTTAGGTGACTCTCCTTGTTTGCTGAAGAGAGGGAAGACTTGCTATCTTGAGCTATATTATTTCTCATGGAAAATATAAAAATTATGTTTCTTAGTCTCTCTTGATTGCAAACTATTTTTTTCCTTGGAAATATATTTTTCACTCAAAGACTATAGGAAAAAAAAAGATTTTTTTTTCCTTTGAGCTCTGGTAGGGAATATCATACTGGTGATTTCTGTAGACTTGCTAGAATTCTAACATATAATTAGACACGTTGCACTTTGTGTCTGTGAGTTTATAATATTTAAGAGAAGTCAATCATGATCTTTATTTATACTAGTATACATATATTTTGCAGGTGTGATGTAATAATGGTAATAAAGATTTTCTATTCTGGAACTCCATCATAAATTTTTAAGGTGCCTGTAACGATCTGTTTCACGTATGAATTTCAGTGGGGGATGAAAGTCTCAAATCTTCTTCAAAGCAAGCTGCATTCTCTTTAATGCTCGTGGAACTTCGTTATTTGAACAAAATGATGCATCTCTGTGAAACAAGCTAAGGCTTCTCTATTTTCCAGTCAAAATCATTGGGATGTGAATGGATATTTTGTGTAACACATCCCTATAGTCAGTTATTTAAGATTTCTGCAGTTTTAGAACAGCGGTTAAGATAGTGACATTGGTATGTTTGAGAATAAATAGAAGGTGAAGGAGATTAGGTGGTGGCAGTCAAGATGTGCAGCAGGCACTGGGAGTTTGGAACAGGTTTCTGACACACTGAGTCTGTCCTCAGTGTGGGGCTAGCAGGGAGTGGGAATGTGTCACGCTTTTCTTTGGTCTCTTCTCTTCATGTGCTTAGCTCTTCCAGAATAAGACAGAATATCCTACCTTGTGGCGTTCCCTGGTTCTTTCACTTTGTCTCCCTTTGACAGCATCCTGTAACCTTTTTCAGGTAGAAGAACTGAACTGAGGTACTTAAATTTAGGGTAGAATGTTTTGATTGTGGTTGGACTTGATGATCTTGAAGGTCTTTTCCAACCTGATCAATTCTATGATTCTAAATCATAAAACATTATTGCAGTTCTTCAGTTGTGTTGTAACTTGTGAGGATCCTGTTAAATTCTGGCCACAGAAGACCCACATGAGTGGTAGGTGTGCACCGCAGCTGGAATGCAGAGATACTTGTTCACACTTGAAACCAACTGAGGCAATGTAGGTGCTAGAATTAATTTATGTGTGATGGCGAGATGTTCCCTAGAGAGTTATTTACAGATTTCTTGGCAGGAAGACATAGCCCATGCAGAACTTCCTGATGTTGCAGATAGAAAAAGGAAAAAGCTAGCGTGGGTAGATACAACATAAGCACGAGTCTGTAAAGTCTGAGGACTGCAGAAACACACTTCAAAGCAATGATCTGTGACTGCTTAGCAGCTCTGATAGTTAGGACTAATCAGTCATCATTTTAAGAATTTACTTAAAATCATATATGTATTTTATGTTAATTCTCCAAAACATACGTAACCTATTCAGCTTGCATCCTGTTATTACCTGTTGTATTTACTTGAATGATAAGACATTGGCTAAATCAGAAAAAATGGTAGTTTAGCAACAGTTGTTTGGAATGCTTCTTTCCAAGTTTTGTGTTCAGTAAGTGCCATGTCAGAGAAGTCGCTTTATCTGCAGATTGGAATTCTAGGAATTCTAAGAAGCTGAATGTAATCTAAAGTAATTGTCAAGTAATAATTTGAGTAAATTTTAAGACATGGCAGTACATTCTTTGGCATACAAGTATTTTTTTTTCTTTTAAATAAGCTTTCTGTCACTAATGTTTATTTTTTAAGAGGAAATAACTCTTGCCTTATGGTGTTAAGAGAATGCAAACAGTATTTATGATTAATTATGCTGCTGCTTTGGCATCAATGGCATGATTAACTTTGTCTTGGTTTTGTGATTATGGATGTGTTTAATTTACTGTGGCTGTTTCTTGCACTGTTCTGGTTTTATCTCATATTTTAAGGTTACTTTCAGAATGCTGACAAGTGAAGGCCATAACAAATTGAAGTCAGTGTTTTATATATGGTTCTTAAATTCTGTTGGATAACCAGGACAGAGAAATAGACATCACCAACCTTGTTGACAGTTTATGGAAGCTAGCACAAAACCCTTGCCTTGGCTGAAGCTCCTTAATTCAGGAAAACCTATCAAAAATAACTGGTATAATTATATACCATAAGGCTGCATATGCTTTCCTGGAGATAACATCTTTGGAGAGGTGCTTGTTGGGGTTCTCCACAGTTTCTCATAATGCTCTAATAATGACTGGAGGTTTCAATTTCTTGAAAAGTGTATGTTTGTGTGAAAGTACACGTTGCTTGTTTAACTGTTTTAAGTCAATTTTGTGTACAAGTTTTTTAACCAGCTGTAATAATTGGGTTATTACATTTTCTGACGTTTCTTTGACCATTCTGAGTGATCTAGTCTATTTCACGGCCAGCTAGAGCATGAGTTCTGATGTGGATATGTGAGCTGTCTCTCAATCCTCAGCGTTGTGTCAGAGGACATGGCAAGACACCATCTCTGTTCTCTTCCATCTGCTCCCCTCTCTTTTACTCTTGCAGACATGAGTTGGCTGACAGGACACAGCAGGTCATGACTTAGGGGCCTTGTGCTCCTGAGTTTAGTGTAGATTTTCTTGTTCTGTGTGTGCAGGATGTTGAATTGAGAGCAGGATGTTGCACTGGAGTACAAATTGTCCAATTCCCAGTTCTGTGCTGAGGAACTGGGAAATTGAGACAGCTTCAGCCTTGCTGGTCATTCACCTGGTAAATCTGGCAAGTCTCTTCTGCCTGACTTGCTGATAATAGCAAGTGTAGGTGCTTCTGTATGACAACCATACACTTAGATTTCCGTGCAAGCTGTGCCAAATGCAAATGCTGAATAGCCGATGTGGAGGGGAATAGAAAGTGGAGACTGCACATGCTGTCTCCACTTTCATGCTGGGTTTCATGCTTCTTTAGGGAAAAAAAACAAAAACAAAAAAAAACAAACCAAAAACCAAAGCAAAAACCAACGAACTTTAAGTACTTCTGTAAAGTAAGCCAAGCAAGTAAAATGTTACATTGCTCTCCAATTTTCTATTAGTTCCTCTATGAAGAGTTGAAAGCAGCTGTTCCACATGATTGGTCACCCACTGATGATGAATGTTTTAACTCACATGGGAAGGCAATAGAGTCTCACATGGTGTAAACATCTGTAAAAGTAATAGTACAAACTTCTGCCTTCACCTTTCCTCCTCTCTTAGGGAGCTTAAGAGAAATAGAATTGTTTTTCAGGTGTTTGTTGTGTGTTTTTTTTTTTAAATGTGTGACTAACAATATTCTTTATTTTGTTCTTTTTGCCTAGGGTATTTATGTAAGGGATGCACCTTTGAAGAACATAAAAGTGTTCAATGTCCGACGATTTGTAGCTCTTTTTAATGTGGTAAATGCCACGAAGCGGGATGCTGGCAACTATCGCTGCATGATTCGAACGGAAGGAGGGGTTGGAGTATCAAACTATGCAGAACTAATAGTGAAAGGTATTTCACAATCAGATCACTTTTTGGTGCTTGCTGTATTGAATAAGTATCTGCAATTCCTAGTTCACTGAGGATGTCACCCATAGTTCATTACAGTTGATAGGAGGTTCAATAAATAGACAGTTCATGTAAATTGTAGGAGTTCATCCAGCTGTAGCAAGGAAATAACAGAAGAAACCAGGGCTAATTAACTGGTTAATTGTGGATTGCTGATTTAAATATTTCCCTCATATGCACCATTCATACAGCATTTCTGGTTTTAAGAGCTTATCTGCAAGATTTTTTGGAGGTTACGAATCTAATAATGGCTTTTCTTTTGTGGAGATAGCATTTAAAAAACTATATTTACTTCAAAATCTGAAAACTTTACAATTAAAGAGAACACATAAAATACATGTATTCCAACATATGGAGGGAGATTTTTTACATCAGGAAACTCTTACACATGAATAGAATGGGCCTAAGGATGTCCTTCCTTGTAGAAAACAGTGCTAAAACAGTTTCTTAATATTAATTGTTTTTGGTTGTTTCTTTCTTTATACTAGTATTTTGGAGGAATGTAATGCTATTTTTATTCTTTTAGAGAAAAAAGATATTTTGCAACAACTAATTTGATGAACCACATTACTGTTCTGTGTGTCTTCCCTTTCTGGTCAGTTCTGTGCCTAACAAACTAAAAATGAGATGAAGGGCTAAGGGGTCTTTCTCTCTTCCTGAAAACAATTTGATCCAAGTTGGCAAGAAGAGAATGTGTACCCTAAAATTCAGTCCACTGAAGGTGTGGATTTTTCCATTAAGAATTAGGAAGGACAAAGTTGCATCTATTATGCATTCTCTGATTTTAGAAACCATGTTCCTTTTTGAATATTATGTATTTTCTTTGGCTCTACAGTTATGATAGAACATACAGGTGTTCTAATGATATTAAAGAAATGTATAGGCGAAGGAGTAACACAAGTAGGAATCTAATTCTTATGTAGGGTTTCTGATGTTCTGCTCTCCAAATTCTGCCCTAGGTTGTATCTTTTAATTTAAGGTACAAGTTAACATTTCTTATGATATTGTCTTTTGCGTGTTGATAGAACTGTAGAATTTTTCAGAGCTTTTAAGTGATATGGTCCTTTTCCCAAATTATTTCTGATTTTGTTCAGGTAACTTCTCTGTAGGTTGTTTAAGCAAAGTATGGGAAAAGTGTTATATATCTGAAAATGCACCACAGATCTCGTTTCTGAAGACAATATAAAAAGTATGTCTCCAAGAAACTACCAGTAAAGGAGAGGTTTGAGAAAGAGGAGGAACAATAAATAATGAAACTGAAAAGTTACAAAAGAAAGATGAAAGTGGGGCAGAGGACAGTAGAATTCTCATTGAGGAGAGAAGTAGGAAGGCTAGTTAGGCAGTAGGTACAGTTGGGTTTTTTCAATTAAATAAAAATTTGGGGAGGATATTTAAGAAAAAGATGAGGAGTAAAATAATGGAAAGATGAAATCTCTAGAACAGTGTTTGTAAGATGAATATGTGTTTAGGATGTTTTTTAGCTGATAGGAGGAAAAGAAGCTTGGGCTATGGGTTAGTTAGCTTGGGGAGTAATTGGTCACCAGTAGAACATGGAAGAAATATAGAGAGAGAAGAAGAAGAAAGAGGGAGAGAAGAAATGTACACACCCAACCAAGAATGAAAAAGCATCTTTTAGACTTTACGGCAGTGCAGACCAGAGGAATGAATAAGACTGGATGAGACAGATGAAAGATTGACTGCATCAGTGACAGGAGATACAGAAAGCCGCAGTAGTTAAGTGTTCTCAATTTATTTGATTTAGGGTGTTTTAATTTATTAGTACTCCTTTTGTGGTGCAGTAGGTGAAATTATGAAGCATATCATTAAGGCACTTGTGTTTATCCAGATTCTTTCAGAAAATTTGCACTGTGCACTCTGAACAATTGAACAGCCTTAGGGTGTAATCCCATTAACTACTTGTAGAGTGGCAAAGTAATTATGGTAATCCCTGTTGCCAGTATTGGAGCTTCTGTGAGAGCACCTGCAGGTCATTCCTTCTGACCTAAAAAGGCCCATTTTAAGCATTGTGCTGTAAAATCTTAGATGGCTATAGTGAAACAGCAGCACTAGGAACTAATTATTAATTAGTAAATACGCTTTCTTACTGATGGTGTATAATTAAGAAATTGTATTTTGATTTTTTTCAGTAGCTTTTCTGCAATGTTAGTCAGCAGAATTCAAAGCTAATGGATTGATTTCAGTGTAGCAAAATATATTTAGGCCATCACCATCAATAAATAATGAGAAATATATGTATGCACGTACTGCATGTTATATTTAGTCTACTTGGGAATTACTGATGGCTTAATAATAGTATGTGTAGAAACAGGGATGTAATTACTCCCCTCACTTTGTTGGAAATGATGAATCTAATTCTCTTCTCATTTGCACTGGTGTAACTAAGCTGACTAAGTGGAATTTCCCTGGAATTACATTGCTATGCTGACAGGAGAGTCAAACCTTACTGTTTTTGGGTTAGAGTCATCTCACAGAATCACAGAATTGCAGGGGTTGGAAGGTACCTCAAGAAATCATCTAGTCCAACCCTTCTGCTAAAGCAGGAACCCTATGATAGGGTCCAGATGGATCTTAAATGTCCCCATAGAAGGAGACTCCACAACCTCTCTGGACAGCCGGTTCCAGCGCTCTGTCACCATTACCATAAAGAATTTCTTCTGCATATTAGTACAGAACTTCCTGTGTTCAGATTTTAGCCTGTTACTTCTTGTCCTGCCACAACACACTACCAAAAAGTGTCTGGCCTCATTCATTTGCCTCCCACCTCCCTTCAGATATTTGTAAACATTGTTCAGATCCCCTCTCAGTCTTCTCTTCCACAGGCTGAACAGGACCAGGTTACTCAGCCTTTCTTCATACAGGAGATACTCCAGGCCCTTCATCGTCTTTGTGGCTGTCTGCTGGACTCCTTCTGGGAGATTCCTGTCCTTTCTGAACTGGGGAACCCAGAACTGGACACAGTATTCTAAATTTCATCACATCTATTGTGCTCTCTTTCATTTTGGTTACTGAACTTGTAACACAAATTGAAAACAAAGAAATAGCTTTTGTTTTTTGTTTTTTTCCAAAACATCTTTGTCTTTAAGTTGAGTCTTAAAAACATCTGCACAGTAGAGTAGGTTGCAACTGTGCACAGTGTTCATGTTACTTCACTGTAGGCGTAGTTTCACTAAATAGGAACTTCCTGTAAGTGGATTCTAAGTACTTTCTTACGTAAACCTCTTCAAAGTTTGCAATGCTGCCTTGACATGATATTGTGCAGACTGGAGGCCAGATCCAAGAACTTCAGAAATCAGCTGGAAGAATGTTAGTATCAGGCATTGAAAACTAAACCTGAAATCACAAAGGAATAGGAATTTAATCTTGATTTTGAGGATGACAGCTACATAAGAAGCTGGCAAATGTTCCTTTCTTTTTTTTAATATCTGTTCAGGTAGAAAAAAAATATATGGTTCTAACAAGGTTTATCTGCTATGAGGGGGAGGAGAGAAAAGCAATTAAAATACTGTCAGTTAATCCCATGTTATCTTATTAAGGAACTGTAAACATGAATGTTGTCTAGTTAATGAGAAAACCTCTGTCAGAGAACAATTAGCTGGGCTCTAAACATGAAGGAAATAAAAAGAATTTTTTTAAAAACTTGTTTCTGTTCTCTTATATGCCCTTTAGAGAGTGGGGAAATAAAGTATTGATTGCTCTATTTTAAATAAATCCCAAATGGGAGATTTTCAATTTCACCTAAGTGTTTGTTTGGATAGGAAAGGCTGGAAAGACAAGTGTTTTGTCATTGTGCATGTGTTCAAACTACACAGTATCCTCATCTAAGTTTGTCAGACATTTGGATTGAAATGTCACTTTATCTAATGGGAGACATGAAATTGGCCTCGTTGGATCACCCACTTATTGCAAAAAAACAGCAGTTTATATCTAATAGATGACATAAAGTAATCAAACATTGAGCAGAAGGAAAATAGTAAGGTGGAATTGATTAAATGTATTTGCTGAAGTAAATTAGACTTCTACATACAGTCCCTACGTTGAATTTTTCTAATAGCAGGGAGAACCAACACAGATTGGATTTAGGAGAACAGAATGACCCTGTCTGAGCAGACACCAGATTATTACAGAGTTCAGACTGCTTATTGAGTTCAAACAAGGTAAACCTAGGTGTCAAATTGGTTAAAGGGAATTTTGTTATATTTTTAAGTGAGGGCATAGAGAGGTAGCCATCTGTAATGCTGGCAGCTTAAATGTCTGCATCTTTTCAAACGAAAGATTTAACACCAGGAACAGAACTGGAGATCATATGAACCTGTAGAACAAAGACTGTATTCTGGAGGGCAAAATCATTTTGAGATCAAGACAAAGGAAGTTAAGTAGTAGAAGTTGCTTATCTGAGGTGCGTTGGCTGCTATCCTACATTAAATATACACAGATACATAGATCTGTTTTCTCTTTTTCTAATGAATCTTTCATTGTGGATCCATCAGTTTGCCTGTACCTTTTTTTTTTTCCTTTTTTTACATTTTGTTTTTACTGTTACATATCATAAAGTACTGCTTTCACGTGCTCATAATTTTGGCATACTGACTTTAGGCTGATATATTTCAGTATGGGTTTGTGTCTCAGCCTGTAAGTTTTGAGAAAATGTCCAAACAAAGCAGCTGAGATAGCTCAGCTGTTTTAGCAAATGATCCACAGAACAGCACTGAAGACACTAGGCTTTGAAGCAGGAAATTAGGATTTTTCAGGAGAGCAATTGTTGCACTTCTGTTTTTTTTAGTTCTTGTACATTTTAAAAGTGTAATCCATTTACAACCTAGGAAACAAAAACAACAAAAAAAAGATTCCATTTAGGTATGTGCAGTGGATACTTCTCTGAGTTCTCCTGCCACATTCTAGATACAGTGGATGAAATTTAAATGCTGGTACTGATCTGAGCTCTCTTGGGTTGGACTGGATCCAGACACGTGAATCCAAAGTTAGGAGCTTATCACTCCCATGCATTTGATGTACAGTCCTCCACCTCCCTAAAGTTGTACTGTCAAGCAAAAATAGAGAGGTGCATGATGTGGATCACAAGTGGTACAAGAAGATGGAGCTGTACACCTCAGTGAAAACTGGAACTGAAAGAAGCGGCAAACTGGGAGGTGTTTTCAAATGAGAAGGGAAGTACTTGAAAAGTGGGACTATGTAAGCACTAAGAGCTATGAGGAGAGAAGGAAAACTAAGGGCGGAACAGAAACATCTATCTGTGCATATATACACATGTAAATACTTTTGTGTGTGTGTAAGCATGATGTATGTGTGTAGGAGCAAGACTGGAGACAGTGGCCAGTGGAAAAAGGAACTGACTGGAAAGGCCCTGGAAGTGCAGGAGTGAACAGCAGATGTTAGGGAGAAACTTAGCTAGAAGAACAGGAGCAGACACTGCTTATAGATACTTCCTAAGTAAACAAGCATCAAACCAGAATGGGAATCCAGAGATATTTGGAATGTGGGAATGGTGACCATGGAGTGGAGAGAAAAAAAAAAGGCAGAGCAAATGTGAGAACAGAAAGTGTGGATGGCTTCAGACTTTTCAGGTTGGCAGATGAGGATGAAGTAAGAGCAGTAAAGGCTGAGATGCTGCTGGCTTAAAACAGAGCTGGTGACCAGAGTGATTGGATTTGGAAGAAATGTGCTTGGGAAAGGAACGGACTATGTCTAATGAAGGATGGAGGATTATAACAATACCGAGTTAGTTTCACAGGGTATTTACTAATGTCCAGCTAATCAGATTGTACCTGCAAGCTGTATTGTGTAAGGATGCTGAAACATTCTGTAATGTTTCAAAATACATTATAACAATGACATTTTCTTAAATGACAAATTTGCAGGTAACTTCAGTAGCAACAGAGTGCTACTTCTGGTCAAGTTTTCATTCTGGAATGTTTTAAAAAAAAAAAGAGCAGTATAAAATTTACTATGTTTTTCATCATACTGCTTACAGAGGTTGTTTAATTCTGATTTTCTTTTTTATAATTAAATACTTTGGTAGAAGTTACTTAAGGAGTTTTTTGAAAAAAATCATGTGGAAAGAACTGTGGTGTCTGAAAATCCCTGCTTTTCTGTGTTATCGGTGGGAAAACTTGTTACCCTGCGAAGTGGCACTTTCTCTCCACTGTTTCCAAAGGACCAGTATAGTTTGCTTGGTCAGAAGATGAGCACAACCTTCTATGTGCTCATAGACAGATAAGTGTAACTACATATGTAGTTGTCTATGTATAGTTATATATGTAAAACTGATTTAGTTGATTTCAAGACAATTATTTGTTCAATAAGAATTGCAATTATATAATAAGTTATTAATGTGGAAATAGCATTAGGGATGATTGAGGTCCTGTTTTACCATCATTTACATCATGTACTCATAATATGCTAAATAATATTGCATGGGATTGTCATGGCATTCTCTAACAGTCACTGTTTAATTAAAATAAGCTTTCAGGATAGATTATTTCTTTCCTACAGATGTAGCACGACTCTATTCTCTGCATTTCTTACTTCAAAAATAAATAAAGTTACTGCTACTACTAGACTAGATTTTTCTATATTTCAAGTGAGCTCTCTGGGCCCCAGACTATAAATGCCTATTTTTGTGTGTTTTATAAATCAGTTAAATCTCTGAGATTTACATTATCTCCACTGGCATCTCAGTGTGATATCTTTCCCCTTCCTATTAAAATTTTAAAAGAACTGCAAAACACAAAGACATTAGGATCTTGTAGAAAATGCTTGGAAGTTCTATATAATTTAAAGCACAGAGCAGTGTAAATAAAGGAGCTGCTGTTTCAAGCATGTTTGCAACTAATGTCGAAGTGCATAAGAATAAATAGTTTCCATGCATCTGTGGCTTAGTTTTTTTATCCTCTACAAGAGAGAGGCTGCCCCTTATCATAGGGCATTGTCTTTTTCTCTTACTTACAGTAATTGACTGAGTGAATGTAGGGTGATAGTAAAGGATCTGCCTAAAACATTTTTATCATCTGCAGTCATTGGACTTTGATACATCTAGCTTTTTCTAAGGAGGCCAATATTTTCTTTTCAGAAGAGATTTTACCCATTGACATTCGTCTCAAAATTCAAGAACAAGTCGAAAGTGTTGAATTTATGGAAACATGAATAAACTGTGTTTGTTTGTATCTTTGAAGAGGGGGTGTGGGGTGTTTGCAATAAATATCTGTTTTAAAAACCTGTCTTTAAAGGATTTTACTGAATAGCTTTATTTTTACATTTTCTGTTACGAAAGAGATTTCCAAGGAAGAACTCTTTAAATTAAACGACCATTTTGAAGTGCTACTGCTGTAAACTTCCACCTTTTGCAGTCAGTTGAAATTTCTTCCCTGATTGCACATGCTTACAGAGAGACAGGTCTATCGAACCCTGTTTATAAAGGTATTAATTGGAGAATAATTTTTAATGATACTTTTCATCCTATTTGTAGTGAAAGGTTCGTTCTGTGTAACTTTGATCTCCAATAAAAAGAGTACTTGTAGTATTAAACTACACTTCTAGTATTAAATAAACTGTACCATACACAAGCATTGCTGAAATGCAACCTGAACTAACCTTTTGCACTTTGGCCACAAAGGAATGAAAAATATGCCCCAAGGGATAAAAAGATGATAAAACACTACTGCAA
Organism: Odontophorus gujanensis; assembly: GCA_013399175.1. Lineage (NCBI taxonomy): Eukaryota > Metazoa > Chordata > Aves > Galliformes > Odontophoridae > Odontophorus > Odontophorus gujanensis. Next base: position 111,850 of record VXAB01006039.1, on the reverse strand, counting down.
GGACTTGTAATACTTGGAATGAATTGGTGTAACCACTAACCTTAGCGACCTAACTCCTGAGTTTGCATTTTGAATGGAACTTCAGCAGCCTTTAGTAGCATTTGAAACTTGAAAGTAATTAACTGTTCTTTCAGCATGGCTAAGTAAATGCCTTAGGATGCTCTATAAAAGTTCCATTTCATGTCTTGGTTCACAAAACAGCCTAATGATTTAAATTGATGCTAAATCATTTTGTGTCAAGTCAGAACAGATTCCAGGCATACTATCGTTGTATGAAGCCATTGTTTCTGTACTTCAGGAGCACTGTTTTCAAGGGAGCTGCAATATGTGTTGAACCAAAAGCTGGCTTTGGTTTGCCATACATTGCTACTGACTTGTAACTGTGTTTTCCTTAGTCATCTGAAAATGTAAGCAAGATTCCCCTTCCATGTTTGTACTGGAATATATTTAATCCATCATTATCTCTATTCCAGTCAGTAATAATTAGTATATATCTTTGGAAACATTCCAGATTTTTGCTAACTGTAGTGTTCTTCCTGATTGTAATCAATTAATTTTATTAAGATGAAAATGTATAGTGTAAACACCTGCCTTTACAACTTTGTGATGTCATGTTTCAGCAATTACTAGCAGGTTGCACAGATTAAAGTTTATACAAAAGCATACAGTGCTAATTAGAAACACCACTGTTCTGTGAATATCATAGGTGATCTTCAGAATACTCAGTGCTCTGTGAGTTGAGTACTCTTTAAGTGGGGAAAAAAAAAAGAAGAAAGTGGCATCTGTAGGGCAATTACATGTTTGTTAAAACAGCAATTCTGCTCTTTCTCCAGAAATGTTAATACTTATTTCCAGAGCTCCTTTCTCCCCAGCACTTCATTATTTCATGATCTTTGCTTTAAGTCTGGCATTGAAGTTCTTGGGAAAGTGATGAAATATATAAATTGACCTTCTTTTCCGTTTGACTACCTGTATCTCAACATTTGAGGAAGTGGTTAGCAGAAGAGAATAAATCTGAATCTACAGCTTAGTGAAGACAAATGTTCTGCTTTCATTAAGTATTCTGTGTAGCCTTAAGAAGGTGACAGTGTTTGCTGATAGATATGTTAAGAATATTGGATCAAACTGCCTTATTTCAACAGCTTGGTTTCATTCTACTTGAATGTATTTAACCATTGGGAAAGGGAATTTTATGCAGATGTGATGCTTGAAACAGCATGGTAATTCTGTGGTTATTCAGTAGAAAATAAATGCATGTTATTTAGTTTTAAAAACAGATGATGTTTACAAATTATTTCTGTAGTCTTTACTTAAAATATGATGTCCGTCATACAGTAAGTAAAAAGAAGTTTTAAAATCTTACCTTTCAGGTCTTCAGAATGCAAACTATCTTGATGTTACATGTACACTTCCTTGGTGAGACAGAATGTTGCTTCTGTGTGTTAGTGGAAATAAGCCATTATGTGAAATAGTAGAGTTGAGAATTCCCCTTGCTCTCATTTAAAAGCTCCTTCTGCTTAACCAGGATATAGAACTTAAAAAATATGGTATTTATTCTGCTTACACAGAATTCTGAGGACTGGGTATTGCAGTCCATGAAAAATAATGAAAGTAATTCATTTTGTTTTCAGGCAGAAGTCACTGTTATGTTTGAGAACAGACTAAAATATGAATTTTAACTTCAAAATGTTATTTTTCAGTAGGCTTTATATTAACGTCCAGTGAGAATTGTATTTTGCTAAGGAAATGTGAGGTCAGCTTTCATTTTAAATCATAAGTTAAAAGATACCATTTGGTGTCAAGTGAATAGGAGAACTCAAGTCACACACAGTATGGCGTTATGCAGCGCAGACTGTAAGCTTCAGGTTAAAATCTCTAAATGACCAAGGAGAAGACTTTGCATATTACAATTTATGTAAAACAAGTAAGATAATCTGTAATAACATTTTTTTTGTATCTTCATTTTTATATAGTCTTCAGCTCTAATATAGTACGAAATCCAATGTTTGTTTCGATGTTTTAGAAACCAGAAAGAATACCTGTATAATCATAGTTGCTTTTTGTTACTTTTTATGCTTCAGAGCCACCAGTTCCCATTGCTCCACCTCAACTGTCCTCTGTTGGTGCAACTTACTTGTGGATACAGTTGAATGCCAATTCCATCAATGGAGATGGACCCATTATTCAAAGGGAAGTTGAGTATCGAACTTCAAGTGGAAGCTGGTATGACATACAACCCGTGGACTCCACAAGCTATAAGATTGGGCACCTGGATCCTGACACAGAATATGAGATCAGTGTATTACTTACAAGACCAGGTGAAGGAGGAACTGGATCTCCTGGGCCAGCTCTCAAAACAAGAACAAAATGTGCTGGTGAGTAGTCAGAAGTGATTGAAAAGTCATAATCATCACTCTAGAGTTGAAAACAGAAGTTATTTTACTAGCAGCTTTTACTATCAATATTAAACCAGCAGGCTGCAGGAAGTAAGGCTGAATGTTTCTAAGTATAACATCTTAGCTTTTGATAGCCAGGGTGACTTTGAAATAAACATTCAGCGCTACAGGTTTTTGTAGATTAAATCATACTTGGTTATGCCTTAAAGTCATCAGGGTGGAGTGTTATAGGGAGTAACTTTTACTGTTAGGTATGCAATATTCCACTGAACATTTTTGCCTTTCGTTACACTCTGCCCTTATTAGTATATGTTTGAGAAGTCAGGTTCATTTCTCTTTATTATTGTTATTATTATTAATTTTCCCTTTTTGGTTTTGTGTTTTTTTGTGGGTTTTTTTGGGGGGATGGGGAGGGAGGGGTTGGCTACTGTCCCAGCAGAGGTTATGTCTCAATTAGCAGATAAATTTTAGAAGAGGACTGCGTTCTTGAGTGATTGACACCATGTCTTGTCATTAAATAAGGTGGTGTGATCTGTTGTGTTGTATAGCTGTCTTGGCTTCTATTTTGGATGTTATAATTAATAGTGCTGACCTCTGACTTGAGAAAGATACAAAGAAGACCTATTATATGAGGAAAAAACACAAAAGTGGTGGTGATATTAATTTGGGATTCAGATGCTCCAAAATAATTGAGTATATTGTGACCTGGATTTTTTTGGTCGTTCATGTTTTTCCTTAGTATTTTGAATCCTCATTTCTGCTGCTGTAAAATTGGCAGGAGAGAGTCAGAAGAAGAGATATTCATACCTAAAAGAAATGTGACTGAGTAAATGGTATTAGCTTATTGATCCTAATATTTTGAAGAACTGATGGGTGTTCCTTGTCTTTTAAATAGTACTAGGAAAATTTATATGTTTAAACAGAGATAATGATGCATTTCCATGGCATATGGAAGTAAAGCTACTGTTCATAAAGTCACTTGGCCATCTACCCATTGTTGAATGTCATTTCAGTTGAACTGATTGGTGTGATGCCAAATAAGGAGTGAAAAAGTGGCTGCTTTCAGAATCCCAGTTTTGAAAATGCAAGATTATATAAGTGCTAACTGTATGATATTCTTTGTGGTTTCTTTCTTCTTTTCATTGCTGGAAAGCAGTACTTAATAAAAAACACTAAAAGGTAATACAGCGTAGCTATCTTCAGTATTTGTCAGACTTTCTTTATTAGACTAAGGTAACAACAGTTTAGTCAAAACTGGGGCATAACAATTAATTAGAGTACCCTTCAGGAGCGTTTCTAGGTTGCTATGCCTTTCATAGTAATGTAAAATTTATCTGTCTACACAAGATATGTATATATTTAGAACTGATGTGCTTCGCGTATTTTAAAATTTAGCCACTTTTTCCTCGTAGTTTGATTATCCTCTTGTATGATGAGATACTGAAACAATGGTTGCTGTGCACATGAGCCTGTTTGCACTAAGGATGTATAGTGGTCAGCAGCCAAGCACCCCCACAGCTGCTTGCTCCATCACTTCTGCCGCAGACAGGAAGACAAGAAGAAGGGGACAAGAGGACTTCGGGGTTCATATAAAAACAGTCTGATAGGTCAAGCAAAAGCTGTGTGTGCAAGGAAGGCAAATGAGGCATTTATTCAGTCATAATACTTAGCTACTTTCTGGAATTAAAAAAAATGGAGTTTGGCCCACTTAATGGTTACTTGGGAAAACAAACTGCATGGTCCCATATGGACATCCTCCCTTCTTCCTCCTTTCATGGAACTGTTGTTGCTAACCATGGCATCATATGATGTGGATTTTTTTCATTCAGGTCAACTGTCCCAGCTGTATCCCCTCATGCCCACCCTCAGCCTATTTGCTGCAGAGAGGAACTGGGGAAAATAGTTCAACTGCCTGAAGGCCAGGCAGGCAGACTAACTCCATCCCAGTGAGACCCAGTACAGAGAAAAAAATCCAGACTTTTAGCATATGATGTTTAAGAACATCATATGCATTCTATTCACTGCAGTTGTACATTCTGCTGAGTATTAAAACATGCATTCAGTCTCATAAAACAATATGTACTGGAAGTATTTTATTACCTGGTAAAGTCTTGTAATACATCAGCATTATTTGTGTTTTCATTAACCTAAACAGTAGCCCTCTTAAATTAAAAGCAGAAAGTGTTGTCTGACTGGAAAATTTAAATTGGAAGATGGTATTAAAACAGCCTCTACAAATTGGCTTTTTTATAGCAGAAGATACTGCTTTGAAGGCATAGTGGTTATTGGTTAACTGTTAGTAAGTGACATGCTAATAACTGGCCCGAGGGGTTAAAAAGAGATGCCGATAAACTAATGAAGGTATAATTAAGCTGGGTAGGAGTAAAATAATGCCAGTCTCCAAAGCATACCATAGAATTAATAAAACAGGAGTCTTTAAGAGAAGAGTCATTGCACCTTTTTAATTACTGTGATAATTGTATGCTGCTTGTCTGTTCCCCAGGGGCCTAGTGAACCACTCTGAGACTTGAAGTAGTATGCTAGACATTCAATAATCTTAATAGTTCTCCAAAGCATTTGAAACATGTTTTCATTTTAGCAAAATGAGATTTCAGAGCTTGTAATAGACAAGTCCTATCTGTAACTTTAGTAAATAGAAGCATCGATAATTAGAATGCAAAGAAAATGAAGAAAAAACATCTCTCCAGATTTGCCTGCATTGCTCTCAGTGGAGCAGTTATGTACTTTCTGAAGTGCTTTTTTCTTTCTGATGAAAAGTAATATAAATGTAAGTGCTCTTTCGGTATAATGTTCAGGAAGGCTGAGGAATTACATTTAGATTTGATTTAGATTTAACCTGGTATGTGGAGTGCAAGTTTAAATAAAGGGGGTTAATTGCTGGGTTTTTTTTTTTTTTTTTTTTTTGGTAAACTATATTTGAATGAGACTTAGAAAAAAAGTTTGATTTTATCACCCCCCCCCAACCCCCCTTCCCTCGAAGTAGGGTCTGAAATCAGGGCATCCCCTGGTTCCCTGGATTTTATATCATTGTGTTCAGAGCTCTCTCTTCCCGCAGTTTTCTCATATGGTGTTATGAACCTTGAAGAGTAATGCTATTCATAGGAATGGGTTGAGAAAGATGCAGGGAGAAGATAGGAAGAGGGGGAAAAAGTCAGGAAATCAGGAGCTATATAAATCAGGAACATTGCCATTACACAGTGCATCTCTTAATTATTCTGATATGCATTTTCACTCTAGTATATTTGTAAAACAATAATTACAAAATAGCAGACCTCAGTTAGGGTTCTTCACACTTCAAACACCATTGTGTGAGGAATCAGTCTGCTCGCCCATATTCAGACTCTCAGCACTTTTTACTGCTGCAGAGACTACACTCACCCACCACTGAAGGCAGCTAAATGGCTGCACAAATGTTGGAACTGAGGATATTACCCTGTATCTAAGCACAAAGCTAACAGTTGCTCTGCCACATGGGGTATAGTAAGTTTGATGATCTGAGAGTCAGTAGTTACCAAAATAAAAAGAAAATCTGTTATCCAACAGTGTAGTATATTATGAATCTTCCATGTGTCAGAAAAAATACAGAACTTAGTCTTCTCTAAATCTGACTCCAAATCAGTGGAACCATCCATAACGTGGTGGTAGAGGGTGGTGAGACACTGGAACAAGTTTCCCAGTGAGGTTGTGAATGCCCCCTCCCTGGAAGCATTTAAGGCTGGATAGGACTTTGAGCAACATGGTCTAGAGGGAGGTGTCCCTCAGTACAGCAGGGGGTTTGGAATTAGATGATCTTAAAGGTCCATTCCAACCCAAACAATTATATGGTTCTATGATTCTATTTAATAAAAGCTAAGTAGCAATGTAAAGGATTAGTAGAATAAAATGTGTTTTGTACCTTCCTCTTCCTTCTGAAATTGTTCAAGATATGTTTAGATGTTTTTCACTATGGGCTTAGTGAGGAAACAGTGGTGATAGGTGGATGATTGTACTGGATGATCTTGGAGGTCTTATTCAACCCTGTTGATTCTATAGTTCTTATCTGTATCAACAACTCCATGGATAGAATTATTTATTTCTGAGCCTTGCAACATGTGCTGCATGATGAAAGTCGTGGTCAATTTTGTGTCCTGAACTTTGAAGGTAAGACAGTGTGAAAACAGCCTTCTGGTAGATCTGGAAAAGTTTCACTATAACCTCTCTTTATGCAGCTTTAGTCTTTCTTTTCTGAACCAGAAAACTCTGGAGGAATTTAAGAAAAGAGCAATAATAATAGTAAGCTGCCATGAAAGAATCTTCTGATGGACTGCCCTCATATCCCTAAATTACGTTTAGCAGTCATAACTCTACTTCACTGTGCTAAGATACAATTATTGTTCTGAAGTACTTGGAAAAGCAATTTGTGTCAATGTAATCAATGATTTTCAGGCAGAGGATTCACACGTGCTCAATGCATACAAGGAAGTAACACGAGTATTTTAAGTAACATTATTCTTTTTGCTGTCTCTTCTACTCTCTCACCTTAGTTTGTCAGAAGGAAAACTGTTGCTCCCAGTTCTCTTGAGCTCATGAATCACTGCTGCAGGTTAGGTGTTACTCCTAGAAGACTTGTGAATAGAGCAGGGGACCTCTTTTAACTACCACTTCTAAATATTCTTCTTATTATTTTTCATGACTTACTGCTTTGGCTCCAGGGGAGGACATTTTCTAGGTGCCAGGGTTACTTCCCTACTTCTGTACTGCCCCTGCTGTTGTCATGCTTCCCCTGTCATGATGGAGCAATCTCCATGTGCTGAAGTACTCAACGATGAGCATTCTCTTCCCTCTCATCAATGAAAGCTCATCTCCTCTTACTAGACCCTGAAAATTATCCATCATGGACCGGAGTAACCACCCTATTTTTACTTGGGAGCATTAAGTTCCCTGTTTCATAGATAGATTCATAGATGCATTAGGTTGGAAAGGACCTACAAGATCATCTAGTCCAACCATCCTCCTATCACCATCCCTACCCACTAAACTACTAAATCAAATCCCTTAGCACCTCATCTAAACGCTTCTTGAACAGCGCTAGGGATGGTGCCTCAACCACCTCCCTAGGCAGGCCATTCCAGTGCCTGACCACTCTTTCAGAGAAAAAGTTTCTCCTCAAATCTAATCTAAATCTTCCTTGGTGCAACTTGTGGCCATTCCCTCTCGTCCTGTCACTAGTAATCTGGGAGAAGAGGCTGACCCCCTCCGCACCACAATCCCCCTTCAGGAAGTGGTAGAGTGCAATAAGGTCCCCTCTGAGCCTCCTTTTCTCCAGACTAAACAATCCCAGCTCCCTCAGCCGCTCCTCATAAGACTTGTGCTCCAGACCCCTCACCAGTTTTGTTGCCCTTCTCTGAACACGCTCCAGGGCCTCAATGTCTTTCTTGTAGTGAGGGGCCCAAAACTGAACACAGTACTCGAGGTGCGGCCGCACCAGAGCTGAGTACAGGGGGATGATCACCTCCCTGCTCCTGCTGGCTACACTATTTCTAATACAGGCCAGGATGCCGTTGGCCTTCTTGGCCACCTGGGCACACTGCCGGCTCATGTTAACATGCTCATGCTGTTTTATCCTTCTCATTGCTAAAAGGGGTACATAACTTAGAAGCATACAAGATCTGAAGCCTGTTAGTAAACTCTAAGGGAGATACAGTATTTGCATAGACAGCGTAAGTTCACTGTTGAAAGCTGTAGCTTGATTCAGAGGCAAGGTGCAAATTCTCAATCTCTCCCTAGCCCACTGTTTCAGGGAACCTGTACAATTTTTGCATTACTTTACATTCCCTAACTACATCAGGTTGGAACAGCCAAAAATATTTTTATCCAAGCATTACAGACTGACAGCTGTCTTGAACCTACCAGCGAATTCAACAGGCTCTTGCATACACATCCACCAGCTAGCAGTCTGTGACACCCTGTTTTTCCTTCCCTGTGGGAAGTACTTGCCATGTCCTACAAGGTGGATGGTCCTTAGGCCCTGAAGTATGAGATTCTGAATACTCAGTCATTTTAGGAGTTGATCTTCCCCATTTTTCTTCCTCATATCTTACTCCCATTTTAATTCATGCACTGACCTGTCTTGAATCTCAGTGGTACTCAGAGCTTATTTCCATGCCCTTCCCCTTAGACAATAGCTATTGGGAAAAATGAGTTCCTTCCTAAAGGAAAGTTTCACAAGGTTGAAATGGGGGCTACCTTTTGCAGTCTTTGCATGTTTCTTTGAATCTTTTGACTTCTTTGTCTCGAGAAAAGAGGAAGGATCAATGGGAATCAAATTACCCCTTCTTATTCGTGTATGTTAGGGGATAGCCTGTGAACAAGATCAGTTTTTTTCTGGTATATAATGATGTCTTAAGGTCACTTAGTTTTAAGATCATGAGAGAATTCAACTGGAAGTTATGCTGCAAGTACTTTTCTACAAAAATTAGCTGTCTTTAGAAGTATGAATCAAGGATGTACAGCTGTGTTATATCTGAGCTAGGCCTTCAGATTGTAGGCACGTGAACTCTGAGGAGGATGGTAGAAGATACTGTCCCATGTTATTTGCCATGGAGAAGTTCACTTATTCTTAAGTCATCATTCCAAACCTGATTTGATAATAAACTTTAGCAGGAAGTTGCACTGATTTAGCATAACAAATTACATACTTAACTTCCATTTCTTCAATTGTCTCTTATTACAAAAGTGAATTACATTTATTCTATAGTTCCTTAATATAAAAGAAATTTGAAATTAAGAATAGCTACTGCATCATCCTCTTTTTCTAATTCCTTTCTGATATACAAATGACTAGCATATAAGGTCCATTTTCTTAGTGAGGTATAAGCTAGTATTGAATTTTCTGCAGTGTAGGAGCAGAGTAATCTGTTTTTGGATTTTGAGAAGATAAGTTGGTAAATTTTAACTGAATTCCAAGAAAGTATTAGCTAGTAGGATGTATGTCCGTGTCTCTGTGGCAATAGTCCCTTAATTCTTCTTTGAAAAGGCCCTAATAAAAGACAAAACTGTTGTCCGGCTTTGTTGACTTTAAGAGTTTTTTCACAGCCACTTGCCTGGAAACAAACAGGCAAGTTGTTCCTTACTGAGCTGGTTTCAGAGCAGCTTTCTCCTTGTGTTATTGAAGATTTTGGACAATAAAAAAATAATCCAAGTTCTTTCCATAAAAATCAATTTTAATCCAGTTCTCCTTTTCACCTCAGTCTGAAACTGTCTTCTGGGAGTCCTTTAAATATGTAAAAGACAAAAAAAAATCTGTAAACTACTGCAAGTGCAGCTGCATCAAAAACTGCTCCTACTTTCAGAAAGGACAAGGAGGATCCAGGGAACTGCATTCTAGTCAGGATGACCTTGATTCCTGGGAAGTCAATGGAGCAGCTGCTCCTGAAAATGAATTTGTAGCACACAAAGACAAAAAAGAGATTGACAGAAGTCAGTGTGGATTCACAAAGGGAAATTCGTGCTTGATGAATCCGATTGTCTTCTGTGATGAAATGGCCAACTGGGTAGATGAGGAGAGAACAGTGGATATTGTCTACCTTCTCTTCCAGATGATTTTTCGCACACCCTCCTGTAAGTTCCTCTTAGAGAATTTGTTGATGCATGTACTGGATGGGCAGACAGAGAGATGGATTGAAAATTGGCTGAATTACTGGGTCCAGAGGTTGCTGATCAGTGACATGAGGTCTATTTAGAGGCCAGTAAATAGCAGACCACTCCAGGGGTTAATACTTGGTTCAGTTCTGTTTAACATTTCCGTTGAAGATCTAAACAGCAGGGCAGCCCACAGCATATCCTCAGCAAGTTTACAGGTTACATGAAACTGGGAGGATTGACTGATACACCAGAAGGCTGTGCTGCCTTCCAGAGGGACCTGGACAGGCTGGAGAAATAGCTTGACAGGAATCTCATTAAGTTTAGTGAGGGGAAGTACCAAGTCTTGCTCTTGGGTGGGGAGGAAGAGTCTCAGGCTTCAGCAGTATGTGCTGGGGCTGGCTGGCCTGAGAGCGACTGAACAGAAAAAGCCTTGGTGGACACCAAGTTGAATATGGACAAGCAATGTACCCTTGCTGCTAAGAAAGGTAATAGTGTAATGGGCTTAATTAGGCAAAACATTACCAGGAAATCAAGACAGGTGATCCTTCTCTACTCAGTGCTGGTGAGACCACATCTGGAGTGCTGGGTCCAGTTCTGGACTCCATAGATACCTAGACTTCCAAGCCTAACCAGCCAGTGATTTTGTGTCTCAACCAAACTTGAGGAAGAGAAGCTGCCACGGTGGTGTCTATTAAATTCCCCTGGACTCTGCTTTCTCAAGCAGGGATGTATCATGAGAGTTATCCCATATTCCTGTTCTTACCCAGCTCTGTTTTAACAGCATGGTAGTAGTTTTTTTTATCATAAAGCCTTCAATTCTGCTACATTGTATTGGATGGTTATTCAGTTTTATGTTTACAAGAGATGGGGAGTACTACATGTTTCCTTTTAGAAAATAAAATGTTGTCAGAAAAGTGTGCCTGCCCTTTCATCCCTAAGAGGGTTTGCAGGGCTGTTCAGTTTTTCTGTTCAGTGAATCTTCAGCTTGTGCACACAAACACATTTTGTAACATCAGCAAGCAAGCTAGCTAGCTGATGCTATGTAGAAATTACTAATCCCTGCACTTTTTCATCATTCTCTAAGTACATGTTTTTGCTTTACTTGCAACATCCCAAGGGTTTTGTTGTAGAAATACATCATTTTCTCTCCCCACCTTGAATGGAGGTGCACTGGTAGGGAGAGGACAGGAACTTTCCCAAATAAACCTGGATTCCTCTTTATAACATGTGCTGGAGTGAAACATGAGTGCAGACAAATTCTAGTGATGATAAAGGACAGAGTATGAAACCTAACTGTCAGCTCAGCTTGCTTTGAAGAGCTACTCATTTACAATGCAGAAGAGCATATAGGTTTTATTTTCCTGAGAATTATATCTGGTTTGGTAGAGAGGTGGAAACTGGGTGTTTATAAATAAAGAATCAGATAGAGTGGTCTTTGGACATGTGAAAAGCAGTCATATAAGTGGAGAATTACTTCCTCACTTTGTTAAATTCCCATTTCAAAACATTTTCAGAGGAAGAAATTAACCTGCTCTTTCAGACAAATGAAACTTCCCCATCTTGTAGCAAACCTGAGGGGCAAAATTATTAATTTCACATCTGACAAGTAGAGGGAATGTGAAGAAAACATAATGACCCTTGAGAGAAAGTAGATAATATGATTTCTACTGTGACACAGCTCCATCTCCAGATTTGTTGCAGTCTCTTATTAATTATATGGAGAAGTTTAAGAAAAAAAAAAACCAAGATTTTACTGCACCTTGATTCAAGAAGGATTCCTGTGTATAGAAAAAAAAAAAAAAAAATGAAAAACAGCAGTTTGGATGTGTACTGTCTTAAACTGAAGACTGGTACCTGGACATCTTACAGTGGAACTGTAAATTGGGTATGCTCAACAAAAATACTGGTAGGGCATTCCTTAGAATTACTCTGTTCTGAACAAATGGAACAGGAACTGTTCCATGGATGCTTTGGTTCTCTCCTTTTGCAAATATTATTACCAGAGATTACTGCAGATTTAAATAAATACATTGGTGATCTGTTGATAAAAGCAGTTAGAAACACAGATTAGGAAGTGTTTTGAGGACAGATGTTTTCCCTGTGAAATTCCATAGGTGCCTTGAAGTTGTGCTTAACTCTCTGCAGAGCACTCTGTCCTCTCGGCAGGCAGTTTTCTGAAGTAGAAAGAGATGCCATACTGTGTTACAGTTAAAGGCAAACTGCCTTCTTAATAATGCCAAACTTTTGGCCAAAAAAACAAACAACAAAAAAACAAAACAAAACAAAAAAGACAACAACATGAAAACAACAATAACATTAGAAAATAAGACAGAGAATAAGGAGGGAATGTTTTTTCTGACTTATTCAATGCAGATGGTCTCATGCAAAGGCAAAAGAAAGTCTTTTGTATATTTGAAGTATCTTAGTATATTCCCTACTTCAACTTTAATTAAAAAAAAATAAACAAAAACAAAAAACAATTAATTATGCATGTTTGTGGGTGTGCATGTATGTGTATACATACATACCCATATATATTGCCATCATCTACGATTTGATAAGACAAGGGGGAATGTCTATAAATTAAATGAGAGGAAATGTATATGAAATGTTAGGGAGAAATTCGTTACCCAGAGGGCAGTGAGGCACTGGCACAGCTGTTCAGAGAAGCTGTGGTGCCCCATCCCTGGAGGCGCTCAAGGCCAGGTTGGATGGGAGCCCCGGGCAGCTGAGCTGCTGGGTGGCAGCCCTGCCCATGGCATGGGGTGGGACTGAGTGGGCTCTGAGATCCTTTCATACCCAAGCCGTTCTATGAAGAATCTGTTTCTCTTTCATTTGTATGTATAAACATATAACCCCTACAACTAGTGAGGATTTATTCTCTAAGACCTCTAACATTACAAAAAGCTTTTGCCATGTAACTAAGGCTGAAGTGATTCCACTTAACTGCTTCTCTACACTGTACACTACTTATTCTGCACTCTTCTGTACGTGAGCATGCAACAGTAAAGTAAGTTTTCCAGCGTCTTTTGTAGTGCAAAGAGCTTAGGCTCTTTTTGTTAGAAAGATGCCATTTTATTCACTTAGATGGGACAGCAAGATTTGCGTTAAATTGGCTGTTTGGAAAGCATAACCAAAAGAGCTGTTGTGTAGATTTTTTCCCTGGACCATCTGGGATAAATGATGTATTCGTTTTCAGATGCTAAAGGAAGGCTGCGACCTGCCACCTCTGCAGAGTGGCAATGATGACAGCACAGTAACGCCCCGTTACCACTGCCAGAAGCCCCGGTGTGATGGGGGGCTTTAGAAATGCTGTGTTAACTCCTCAAGCTCGTGTCTCCTATGTATGCACTGCTAACGAAGAAAATCTCCATTAATCTAAAGTTTTCAAAAATACAGGAAGCAGGTTTATTGCAGCCTTTGAGGAATCCCAGTGGCGTATTATATGATGCTGAGACTGCTGTTGTACATCTCGATCAGTGATAGAACCCAGGTATGTTATGAAGGAGAGATAGCAAAAAGTAATGATCTCATGCTGTAATTTTTGTGGGGCTGTAATAAAGAAAAAAGAGACTATCGTTTGAATGCTGCTTAGCAATCAAATATGCAGAGAAGTGAACATGTTTGTTTAGACAGAGGTCTGTGTAGCTAAGCTTTACTGAATGTCTTCAGGTATTTACCTTCTAAGCTGGGTTGAGTTTCACTGCTAAATGGTTTTGTTTTTCTTTGCTGCACTTACCATCAAGAACACACTAATTTCAGCTGAGACAGCATTAATACCTCAACAATGTTTGATTGTTGCTGAGTGATGGGAGCACACCTGAAGCTAGGCTGCGTTGCTTGGCAGTGTGGGGCCTGAATTAGGTTGGCGGGTCATTCCATATCACCTGACACCACATGGAAGGCTATAAAGCTGTAGGCAGTTGTTGAGTACTGGTTGCTGCTCAAAGGCTGCTGCATGTCAGTTAGGAGGAGGGATGAGTCCTTGAGGTGCTGGTGGGCTGTCTTGTTTTTGTGGGTCATTTGGTGGTGAGTAATTGCATTGCAGGTATATGGTTATATGGTTATCATTACATTTAATGGTAATATGGTTATCATTACATTTAACTTTCCATTTTCTTCTTCTGTCTTAGTAAGTAGTTTTTATCTTAACCTGTGAGTTCTGTTTTGTTTCTGGTTCTCTGCCTCATCCTTACTGGGGGGCAGTGAGTGAACAGCCATGTGGTACTGAGCTACTACCAGGTTACACCACAATGGTGAACTTCTACATCATCCATTTTGGGAGACAGTAACATACCTCAAAGATAGTGGAAATCTGATTTCTGAAGTATTTGCCCACTAAGTATTGTCACCTTATAACGGTAATCCCATTTTCCTTGGTCTCCACGTCCACGTGAAGTGCCTGTAAGGCAAACCGTAGCACCCAGCTAACCAAAGTCTGCTGTCAGTTGGGATATTTAAAGTGAGCCTTCTTCGAGCCTTCCCTGAGCCTCCTGACTCAGTATACTATGGATCTCTCACCTTCCGGAATTAAATTTTATCAGGACAATGTCAAATTGATCTAAATTCAGAAGTTATTTGGTTCTAATTTGCCAGTGGTTTTGAAGAGTACTGAGAGTTGCAAGTGGATGAACAAAGAGGCATGCTACTGTGTTTCATAGAATCACAGAGTCATTACAGATGGAAAAGACTGCTAAGATCCCAATTCCTGTGTAGGCGACATAGCTTTGAGGAAGGAAAGCTGTTATATACTATTTTCTATTACTCTGGGCCTTTATGACTAGATGGATTCTCAGTCAAAGAAATTAAAACATCTAAGTGCAAAGACACTCAGCAAATAAATGCTTGCTTAAATATCTGAAATGCAATAAGGAATAAAATGGAGAAATGCAGGGCATAACATTAATGTGAAGTACTGTGTTAATAAAACGGGGATTACAGTAAGTCTGACAATGAAGTTATGATCTAGTGCTCTTGCATTTTCATGCTTGTGTTATTCCATCCATACAGCGATCATTTTTCAGAATGAGATGTTCAACCGTGTAAAATAGTTATAACACTGTTTTCAAATTTTAGTCCTGATATATCTTTTTACCTTTTTTTACAGTATTCACAATCAATTGAGCATCCTTTTTATTGTCTTAAAAATACTTAAAAGTTTCTGTTCATTTAGTTCATACTTACTGATTCAGTTAAGCTCAATCCAATACCTTGTAAGGAAAAAATTATTTTCTTTTCTGAAAGCAGAAGTTCATCTCTTAGTTCATGATTCATAACTGTCCAGTTGCTTCTCTGAAGGTGTTTTGGTCCAGAAATTTTGCTGTAGGAAATGATTTATAGAGTGGACTGTAATCTTTTAGTATTATATATATGGGAAAATGCATGTAAAGTAAAAAGGCAATGCTGTTTACTCCTGATACTCAGAAAAATCCTTTCCATTTCTAGAAATTTCTGCACATTGGAAACAAAAACTTCCTGTCAGTTGCTATTTGTTTTGACTGTTGTTGCAGATATTTTTGTTTGCAATTAGCTTAAAAAATATATATATTTTTTGCCAATAATTTAGTTAATTACTGTTGTAAAGTGTTGAATTAGAGAGAATGACCTGATGTGTAACTGGCATGTTTGGCCAAGTAAATGAAAAATAGAACTTTTAATGGCCTGAGCATAATTATAGATGACTTCAGAATGACAACTGGCAAAAATCGTACTATAATTAAATTTCCATTATAAAAGTTTCATCTTTTTTTGTCTGACATGTAAGGCTAGATTGTGAAGAGTATTCATTTATGAGAGGAAGAATTAGAGAACTATAATTTATAATTCAGGATAATCAATGAAAGCGTTTCTTTTGTCAAGGAACCTTTCACTGATAAATAGCATTGCATTGTTACTTGTTCTAAAAAGAAACTAAAAATTCTTTGCTTATTTATTTAATTTACTGTAAAAGGAGATTAAAAATTCTGGTGGTTGAATGGAGTCCTGCTCTAATTCAGAGTAATGTTATGTAGGTAGGGCTCCTCGGTCTTTTTTTTTTCTTTATTAACATAAACTTTGTCTCAGACTAAATTTAAGACTCCTTGAAGAAATAGGCTATTAGTTTAGTGAGGTTTAACCTCGAACAGAATTGTTTCTGTTCAAGGTGATCATGTTTCTTTTTTTTTTTTTTTTGAAA
>VXAB01006039.1:85507-95621 GCA_013399175.1 Odontophorus gujanensis | reverse complement strand
TTTTTTTTTTTGAAAACTTTCTGATTATTGACCAAGGTGACACTTTGCTTTCTGATACAGGATCTCAGTACCCAGTACCTAACAGTACCTGAGGTTATGTAGGAAGGAATAGGGTAAATACTATTATTCTCAAAATGTTTTGTCACTGGGTTTTCCAAGACCACTGCGAAGTTCAGAATCACTGATTTAACTAACAGATGCTTGATCCTTCCATGCACTCATTTAAACTCCGTGCTTACTGGGGTATTCTGTATGCTTTATTGTCACCTCTGTAATTAGACTTAAAGCTACTCATCATGCACTAAGTCTTCATACTCTACTATCTATTTATTATTTAAGCAAAGACTATATGGCTATATTCATGAAATGTGATCCTTACTTAAACAGATAACTCAGTCTGTTGACTAAGCAAAATGTATTTGGCTTTATGTATGAACCTGTTCAAACCATGAATCTATTTCTGCTTTATTAACATCACAGAATAGTTTTGTAGGTATTTTCCAAGGCTATTTTATTCTGTATTGCAGTGCCACAAACTCCGCTAAACAATTGATGTTCAGTGTTCTACTGAGTACTATGCAACAACTGACTTGAAAATAAGTTATTTTCACAAGGCTCATTTTCAAAGACAGTCTACTAAAATTCAATGCGATACTCTACTCTTCTGTATGTACAGCCACCTTACTGTTTGGCTTTTGACTTGCAGACCACTGCTTATGAAAGTAGTCAGTGTTATATCTTAAAATGTCAGAAAGGTATGGTTCTACATTCATTTCCATGCCCTGCAGAAGCTGCTTCCTGGACATTACTGCAAATTTCCAAGACCAGTTTTGTTATTTCTTTTTGTTTAGACTGCAGGCTTTAGTATCAACTGACTGATTGATGCCTTGGTTGTTGCAACTGCATTATTTGCCATTAGGTAATGCCTTAAGGTTTCATTCTGCACTTGGAGTATTATAGGTATACAGTTCTCCAACAGATCTGATAATTTTGTCTTAAAATAAAAGGGGTTGAGCTGTCTTTTATTATGGAGAAGTTTTAAGTGGCATGGCCCTAGATGGTTTCCCCCGTCTCTCTAACAATTCCAGTCTAACATCTGTTGATTTGCCACCTGTTGCTGAAATAGAAGGACAACACTGTTTTGTTTTCTTCCTTTGTAGTGTCTTAAAGATGCATAGAGGAAAAGGGCAGTCCTGGGAGTGTTCTGTGGATATTAATACATTGCAGATCAGCATAAACTTTTAAGTATTTCTTCAATGGGAATAGTGTAGTCTCTTGATCATGATGTGGTTCATCTGGTACACGTGTGGAGAAGATTGGAGCAAATCCTTATAAAGTTCTCGGATCATTCATAAATGGTGACATAATTATTTCTCAGACTGACAAATCATAAGTCTAGCTTTATCTTAATGAGCACAAGGATTTTTTTTTCCTCCGCTGCATTTGCTTCTGGCACCATCAGATAGGAGAGCTGTTAATTGATGGTGGAAAACATCTAATATTGGTTAAACTGATTTTAATCCCTTTCTCAGAAAAAGCTGAATTACATTTGCTAAAATTTTCCAGTCTGATGAAAGGGGAAGAAGTGGTTATTTCAGTCCAAATTGTTAGTACTTGGCAGAGTTATACAAACAGCTGATAATTAAATTTATGTGATAGCTTAACTATATGCATTGCTGTCTGCAGGAGTGCTCTTCCTCATGTAATTTCTCACGCAAAAAGGCCAGTTCTAAGGTTACCAGATTGAGAAGTTTTTTAGTAGCTTTAACATGAAATGAATCATGAAATCACCAAGATTGGAAAAGACCTCCAAGATCATCTAGTCCAATTGTACACCTACGACCAGTATTTCCCCACTAAACCATTTCCCTAGTACCACATCTAGATGTTTCTTGGCTGAAATAATATGCATTGAATATAATTTCAAGTGGTAGTGAATAACTTCAATTCTATTCAGTATTCAGTATTAAGAATATATGATGCTTAGATACTTTCTTTAAAGGAATCAGAAATGTCACTTGCTTTGAGTTCTATGAGGTTTACCATATATTCAAATCAGCTCTCTTCAGAGATTTTGTCATGCTGTAGTAAAAGCATAGGGAAGGTGTTGTATAAGAGAAATGATTTTTTCCAATTTTCAGTTTTAAGTTTCCATGGACTGCAGAAATTACACATTTTAATGTTCGGGAAAAAAAGGTTTCAACAGAGCTGCAGTGCTATTATATGTCAAAGTTATTTCTAGAATCACTTTTCTGAGTGAGAAACATTAGCTGAAATGTGCTACAGCTTGACATTGCTCTAGAATGAGACAGTCTGCAGGAAGATACAAAAGCTGTCATGGGTCAGTATGTCTTTACCTGCTCACAGCTTGACTTGCAAGAGCTGACACTCTTTGTAGCCTTATCTTAGCATTGTACAGAGAAACAAAGAAGGTGAAAAGCAGAATAGCTTCTTCCGATTGGTGGGTGGACCTAACTGAGTATGAAATCAATCTCATATTGAAGAGAGAAGAAGGGAATGCTCACTTAGGCCAGAATCTTTCTGGATGGGGATCAGGAGGCACTGAGTCTTTCTCTTTGGCAAAAGTTACAGTTTTGCTTAATCCAGTCCAACTTGGGCCCGCATTATTGGTGCTGTACTGTATTTTCTTTTGCTTATGTTCTTGGAGTAGACCTAGTTCCTTCTTTTCATTAACTTCCTGGTTTATTTGTCATGTTTGACAGCAGTTTTGGGCAGTATTTCTTGTATAGGCAATTTTACACAGTAGGTTATGTCGTCCTGAAAAGTGCAGTTGATTAAAAAAAAATAATTCAAATAACATTTGATTTTTTTTTTTACCTAATAATAGTCTATTACTGAAAAATAAATTCTAAGCTATTTATTAGGAGCAATCAGAGAAGTGAAGTAGAAATGTTTGTTTTCAAACAAAAATTCTGCTATCTAAATGTACTGCCATCATGCTGTTATTTCAAGTAATTTTATTTTGAGGGAAGTAAATAAAAACCCTTAAGATTAGACTAAATTTGCGTTCTGTGATCCCACTTAGATGGAAAGGGTTTGTTGATATTTTTGTAATAACCTTTATGTAGACTTTGCCCTAGAATTGCGATGAGTAATCTGAGGAAATACTGTGATTCCTTAAAGAGCTCAGTCTTAGATGGGTGCAATAAATTTTACTCGGTAGTACTATTTCCTAAAATATTCACGAGCATGGGTTGCAAACTGTGAATTACCTTCAGCTTTTAGATGTGCTGCCAGGAACTGTGTTTGTGCATCGTTTATCTTCAGTATCTTCTGGAGACAGCATGGAAAGACAGGCAGAATGCTGATTCAGAGCAGGATCCAAACAAACTGTTCCTTCTTAAACGAGCTCTTCTCTCCATTCCACTGGTGACAAAATGTTCCAGGGGAGAGCAACCTTCTGCATCTTTGCGCATACCCACATCTCTTTTGTGCTGAAGATAAAACAATCTAGGTTGAAGACAAAATTTACTGCTGCTATAAAATCTGTAGAGGGCTATTGATGCAGTACTGGTATCGGTCCTAATATCCATTGGCCAAGGACTGAAGTCAAATATTTTCTAAAAAACAAAATTTTCCAAAAACCTTATTTAAACCCTTACTCTTCAGCCACTTTCAGTTAAGTTTTGTGTTATAACCTGAGAAAGTGCTTTAACTTTCTGATTCCAAAGAGAATACATTTTTTACTCTGCCATATAGAAGGTAAATGTGTCTTTAATCCTCTTGACTGTGTCCATTCATTTTTAAATGTGCCATTGCCAAGGTTTAAAGCAAGCACTTTGACTCTGTTTTGTCTCAATGATTGTTCCAAGGATAATACTAGTTATTATGCCAGTAGAGTTAGCAGTTGTCCAAACATCTAACATAAACAAGGAAAATTCCATACCAGAAAAAAGCCCAAACTGAGAACAGTTAGTTGCTATGGATTTTATGCAACTGATTTGAAATACAGAGGGAAATGCCAGGGAATTGTGCTGTTAAAGAAAAACTGTAATCAGCGGAGATAGGTGTTCTGGAAAAAAGGAAAAAATGTTCTGTACTTTTGTGAGAAAGATTGAATCTGTTTGTTAGGTCATTAACTTTTTTAAACATTTTTGTAATGGAAGGGGGAAGTTATTTGGATGGTCATTTTGTAAAAGTTAGTTAAAAAGGTTTAACAATACTCCTGAAAATATGTTGCTCCAACTAAGTCAGTGTTCAGATTGCTCAGTGTTGGTAATTTATTTTTTTTTTAACGACATACACATAGGTGAAAGATAAAAAAAAACAAACAAACAAAAAAAAAAGAGAACATTTTGAGTATAGAATTTTTGTGTACAGTACCGGTAAATGGTGAAAATTCAAATTAAGATAGTTTTTTAATGTTCTCATGACATTTTACTAGCTCGAAACAAGCCATGCTTTATATTCCCTTCCCTACCAAAATAAATGGTAGATTTGGTATGTTCAAGTCTGAGATGTAACCATCATGTTTTAATATGTAGCTTAAAATTTAACAAATTGCTTTTTCAATTTCTTGCTGCCTATGTCTTCATTTCTTTACGTGACTGCTTTGCCTAGAATATTTGCTTCTTCCTTGTCCTTCCTCTGCTGCTTATTTAGCTTGTGACTCAGTCATTTTTTTTATCCACCCTTTCTTATTAAGGCACTTAGGTTTGCATTACACTTGTGTTCCACAGACATACATACATGTACCCGAAAGGATGTGGTAAAATTTGTTATTCCATTTTGTTTACTGTGGTAAGATTGAATTGAGTGAAAATGTTGAAATGAATCTTGTAATCTTGTTCGAGTACACAGGCAGCTTATTAGCCCTACTGCTAGGGCCACATCCACCAGAAATTGAAATTCTGGAAATAAAGTTAATATGTGATGAGGTAAGGGAAATGATTATATATATATATTTTTAAACATCTTTGTATAAGTAATCGTTTTACAAAAATAAAAATAAAAATCTAGGCTGCTGAATGTGGAACTTCAAAATTTTCACAGTACTAGATACATTCAAAGGAATTCTTGGAAAATACATGCACTCAAGGCATGAAGTTGTGGAGTTATGAAACTTGTTTGCGATGTTTTCTGGAAACAGTTTTAGTTATAACAGGGTAACAGAGGTTTGGCAATAGCAGTAACCACAAAAGCATTCCCTGCCTTACATGCTGAACAATTGTATTGGCTGGGATTTTATGGATCGTGCTGTGAGCACCTCCATTTTTCTTTAGTTGCAGTTTTGGGGCTAGAAGCAACACTTCTCTGAAGCGTTGGCTCAGTGACTCTGTTGTGATCCCTGGTTCTTGGCCAACCAAAGTCTGCTCATCTCCAAAGGGGATGCCAACAAACCAGGGAGAAGAAGCTCCTTTGTGGAAAGGACAGCTCACGCAGGCCCTTCTCAGGTGGCTGAAGAACAATTGTCCTGTGATACAGATCAGAGGAGCCCTAAAGGGAATACCATCAAAGGAATCAAAGAAAGGTGGATGTCCTTCCTTGTGAAATACAGAGCTACTAAAGAGTTGAATTTGATCCAGGAAACTTAACAGTTTCTTTGATGTTTTTTTTTAAAACCAGAGAGGACTTTTTAACATATAGTTTCAGTATTGAAATGGCACTGATTATTAATAGATACAAACCATTTGGTTTCTCTGTGATCCCAAGAATTTGTAAAGCATTTTTGAAACTTCTGGTGGTGAACTTTTTGCTTTAGTTGGATAACACTTTCATCAAACCATCATCTAAGTGTAAAGTCATTTAGAATATAACCAGGATGAATTATGAACTCAGCACACATTGATTTGCAATAAATCTAGACAAAAGCAATCTCATCTACAGCTGAGCACTGACTCCTCTGGGGATTCAGATAAGCACCAAAAGAGACAGAGCTGCTCTTTCAGAAATTAAATTTAGAAAAATGAAAGCTATATTTCCGCATAGGTTTCCAGAGAAGAATCGTGTTTTGGATTATTCAGAGTTAACTTTCTTTTTTTTCCCCCACGGAGTTATTGCGCCTCCTTAGGCTTCTACCTTCAAAATAGGGAGGTTCCTATGTGCAGAAGAGTAGCTGAGATGCAGTCAGTAGCAGAAAAGTAGAGCAAACCCCTGTGTGACGCTGCATACAGGGAGGGTCTGCTGGCAGATATCAGCCTTCTGGATTTCAAACCACATTAAGAAAACAAACAAGCTTAGGAATTGAGGTATTAGCCAGAAAAAAAGGTACAATCTCAGCATCTTGTAGCACAAGAGTGGTAAATCAGTGAGGAAAGTCCCTGGTATTTAGAAGTCTTTTAGGAAAAAGTTCCTGGACTGAATTTCAACTAGCGTTTTTGCAGATGAACAGAAGGAGGAGTGTTGGCTTCCCAAGGGCTGGATTCTGGCCTTGGAGCATATGCTTTCCTATAATTTTTTCCCCAGTCCCATGTTTTTTCTTGAAATACAGAACTTAAAGCTATGATGCAGATAACTGAGTATCTGAAGTAGACGTAGACATAGATTTTTTCATTGAATAGATCTAAGCCAAGGTATTTGAAAATCTTTTCCTTTTTCACAGACTAATTTCATTCAGTCTTACTGCTTTTCTTTTTAAAGTCAAATCTTGAGAGAACTTAGATGTTTAGAGCACGCTATTTCTGGCACCTTCTCTCTACTAAGAAAAAATCAAATATCGGTATTTCTAAAAGTGGATGATAAGAGATTTTCAGCCTATAAAAATCCTATTAACATGCAGATATATACTGAAATGTTTCTTACGTCATAGCTTGAAAGATCTTTTGAAGGTACAGAAGGGATCCTTTCATGGGTAAAGAAAGCAAATTTATTCAGCTACTTTTTATAGAACCAGATTGTGCAGCAAAGAGTAATAGGATCACTATCAGGTAGGAAGAGCACTTGCAAATCCTGTATGTCATAGATTATAGCATAAATGGTGACCTGCATAAAAATCTACTGTCAAGAAACATTTATAGAAAAAAATAGCTGTTGTTTGGAAAATTATTAATGCCAGAAAGGAACAACAACAAAAAAAAAAACAACAAGGAAATATGTAACAATCTTTTTAATGATCTAAAGTTGTAAAATTTCACATTGCAAAATCAACTTTATCTTATAGTGATGTGAGCAGTAAATAAAAAAATGAGCAGAGAAGTAATTAGAGAAGAAGTTCGTTTTCTTTCCACGCTTACTTTAATCTTGAGGAGGCTTGACATATGAAAATGGCAATTCCAAGAATAAAAACATCTAAAAACATCCAAAGTATTTCATCCGAGTGTATTCTAACCACAGGAATGTTATCCACATCTTGGACCGATGTTACTGCATTGGCACTGAACTTTTCTGAAGTTCATTTGTTGAGACAAAAGGAACATATGATTATACTCAGATGTTAGTATGTTTCCCCTGATGGCTAGTCTGTGGTTTGTAGGGCTGCAAATGTTTCTCTCCTCATAAAAGAAACAGTTCCTTAACTTTAATTATACCTGTAGTTAAGTGTGGTTCCAAAGCATGTAGTACTAATGATATAGGAACTAGTTAGACCATGTGAATTTCACCTTTTTAACTTGTATAAAATCTGTATGTGGCTTAGCTGTATTCTTATTCTGCATGTAGTTTTCATGATTTTATGTTACTATGTTTGATACTGATATCAATGATAACCTCTTAATAAGAATTGCTTTTCTGAAAAATTCCTATTATGTGTTCTCCTGGCTTTTTCAAAGCTATACTTTGTGCTGAAATGGTTGTACTAGGCAACAGGGGAAAAAAAGAGCAGGTTTGGGGCCATCTCCTCTGGAGCTGTGCTGCTATCAGGGTAACTAACATCACTGTGAACATGGGAATGCTCGGGTCCCGATCTTTAATGGGAATCAGAACTGCTGGGGTCTTGGGCACAGGCAGTGGTAATGAGAATCTCTTCCAGAGCGTTCTTGGAGGAGGGGTAAGTTAACTGCTGGATTGTTTTAATTAATATTGCCCACAACAATGACTAGGAACCTCATGCACAAAATCAGTCTTTGAGATGAGATGGAGGTTAGAGCTCTTAATTTGTATTTTCATTGTGTTGGTAAATCAGATAACTTCGGAACCATGAACGTAAGGAGAAAAAGCCAAAAAGTTCAGTGAATCACTCATCTGTTTGGGTAAAGCACCAAGTGATTTTTTTTTTTCCCTCAGTGCCTTTGATTTGCAGAACTCCTTAAATGTTGTAGCAGCTGTACAGCTGTGCCATGACTCCATACAACACTCTGTACACTGACTGTAGCCTAACAACTAGAAACCTGCTCAGTTACCTGCACCAGTATTGATGAAGCTTCGCACACTCCAGCAAGGGGCACTACCTCTGGTGGTCTGTTGAAGGATTTAGGGTTATCGGCAGATGATGGCAATGAAGATATATGGATTACAAACTTTTTAATCCCTGTGGTTGTTATTGTTTCGCTCATGGTTTGTAGCAGATGGTTCAGACCCGGACTGAATTCTTTACAAGGAAGCATTGCTGATGCATCCCCTCATTTATTGTTCCTCATCAGAAAACAAAACTTAGAGCTGTTTGTGTGACCGTGTCCAGCTGCTTGCATCAGAATAGCCTGCATCAGAGGATTTGCTCATTTAAGAATATGGGAAGATACACAAAAAGGAATTACACTGTAGGAACAGGTGGAATAGGTAATATTTATATTAACCCAAATTAATCTGTACGTGTTCCTAAGAGAGGTATGCCTGCAAACTGAGTTGGGCTGAAGCTTTGCTTTGCTTTGCTTCTGTTCTCTTCAAGTCCGTACAAGACTGTGTGGGTTTGAAAGCCTCTGTGAATGTGCTGCACTCTCATCAAAGCACCCCAATCTTAAACCCCAATGGGCCAGCTGTTGCCTCACACCCAGTAATGAGGCACGTTCAGATGAGCAAAGCAAGAGCAGGGCTTTCCTGGACTTCGAGATACTGTATTAAGATCAAAGATTTGCAGTAAACATGATGCAAGTGTTAGGCTGTATTTACTCTATTTATGGTTAAACATTTATAGTAATATCTATGTATCTAAAATAGCTCAACATGGCAGCTTTTCTCGTGTGAATGTAAGGGTTTTCTGAAGTTCTCACAATTTATGCAAGGATTACTGATCACAATTAATATTCAGTGTTCATACAAAACAAATGAATTCCATATTGTAATGCTTGTTTAGCAAAAAGCATTTACATACTTTGGTTGTGAAATTTTTTGTCCATTCTTCATGGGTTTTGGGAATGACAAAACAAGTTGCATTGTGCATAGAACAATGCAATAATAAGGAGATGTCATTGCTGTTGCTGTGCTCTATTCACTTTTTATTAGTTTTAAAATAATTCTAGTTTAATTATAGTAGAAATAGCTAATGAAGTATTACGTGTATTTTGGTTCTAGATATCAATTCAAAAGACAAATAAATTATTTTAAATGTTTTGAAGAAAGAAAATAAACTGTAATAAATAAATAAATTAGTCAAGGAAAATGAGAAACTACCTGTGAAAAACAGGTGATAATTCCAGAAATGCACTGCGTTTGTGTTTGTGCTTTGTAAAGTATGTTTCTGAGTACTGAGTAACATTTGTGCATTAGAAGGAATGGACAATGCTCAGAGCTTCCACAGTTGCCTTAGACATCAGACAATAATCTCTGAAGATGAAATTTCTTCCAGTACGGTCATCCTACAACTTTATATTAGTATCTCTTTCTGAAATACCTAAGATGTATTCCTTAATAATGAGTGCAGATAAAGCTTTGTTTATACTGGTACACACTGATGTATTAACATGTTAATTTGATATTTCTTAATGTATCACTTATAATTTAGAAGAACATATCTGCTTAGGAATGCAGTAGTTCTTCAGCAAGCATTCAGTCTGTTCTGGAAGGCGTCAGATTCTTTTACGTGAGCAGAATCCTCTGCAGTTCATGCAGTCTTTGCAGATACAGTACAACCTCAGAAGCCCATGTAGTATGTGATAATTTCATCCTATTTCTTTTGTTGTTGTTGTTCTTTTTTTTTCCTTTTGTCAAAACAGATGCATATCCTGTGGACTACTAAATCACTTCAAAGGATAAGAGAGAAAATATTTCTATATGTAATCTC
>VXAB01006039.1:74862-85346 GCA_013399175.1 Odontophorus gujanensis | reverse complement strand
TTTTTTTTTTTTAAACAATATGTGGTTATAAAATCAGTAGTTATGATATATATAAACAGAGTACTGGCTATCATATTGTGATTTTGCTATATTGTTAGCTAATACTATATTTCTAGTATAACGTATGGCTAATATAAAGCAAGGAGTTTATTATATATGTTAAAGGAAATGTATGATGCTATGTGACATACAGACTAGGGAGAAATTCCAGGTGAAGCCCACAACAGTAAATTTTTTTTGGCATAGACTGCCTTGGGTTGTTTTTATTTTGGCTAATGCTTTTCTAGCAATTTTTTCCAGGAATTCATAGCTAGGTTGTTCAGCTTCACAGTAGCTTGTACCACAAATGTAGAAACCTGAGTTGGTTGCCCAGAGCTAGCTGGAGTCTGGAAACAGGTTAGCTACGTCTGCATAGTTATGTGCATTGGAACCTCCAGGCTGAACTGGCACTGCCTCCAGAGCCTGTTCTCCACAGTCTGTCTGTTCTCCATTACGCCCTTGCTCCATGTTCCCATTTGAACTTCCTAGTGGCCTGATTTGTACAAATATTTTGTATCACTTCATTCTTATTCTGTGTCACTTACGTTACCAGCGGGCTGAACAATAGAGACTTGATTGCATCTTCATTTCAGTTGCTCACAGCCATGCAAATTTGACTGGCATCATAACTTGAAATCTCCTGTAAAAGTGTACTGTTTTGATTGGAGTACGGTTTTGGATATAAGCCTCGTGTAGGTTTAGTCAAGTGCATGTGCACTCTCTAAATTTCATGATAATGTTAAGGGAATTAGGAATGGGTTTAAGCTAAATAAGCCATTCTAAGTCAGAATGAACAAAGATCTGACCTGCTTTCTCTGAACTGGTGAAACTTTACTCTTTGATAGTCCTCTGCATATTGTGAGAAATTTTTGTTCTTGGTGGCCACAAGAGCAGGTTTGGTTATTACTGATTGCTTGGGGAGGAGGTGCATCTTGTCTTGTCAGACAGCTAGATGCTGAGAAGCTCTAATCTGAGGCAGTTTCCATAACCTTACTCAGAGGTTTTTGGTTGGAACATTGTCTGTGAACACTTGAGATAATATGACCGTCTAACCTGAATTATAATGCCATTAAAAATGTTCTAAAAAAGTGGAACAAAACCCAGGTTTTTTATGTAGTTTTATGTGAGCTGCAAAATCTAGTTCATCAGTTTGGATTCAGTGTTATAAAGAACTAACGTCTCTGAGGATGTTTAAAGCTTTAAGATTTTGTTGTTCTTAGGAAGATCTGTATTCACACATTCTCTTTTCACAAGTGTGGCTTCCTTTGTGAAAAAGAACTTTGGCAAATCTGCTTCTTCCTGAGCAGCAGGCTGTACATGGTGTATGGAAGTACGGTGTATCAGATTTACAGCTCCTGCTGCAGAGGTCTGAGCAGAAACTTTTGGGTTGTTAAGCTTGTTGACCTACTGTAGGATCAGATGTGTACTATACAGCTGTCTTTTCAGTTCCTTTTCCATTGTGACATGTAATCAGATTTGCCTTCAATCTATTTTAATTGAGAAACCAAGAAAGGTACAAAATGAAAACAAAACTGATTTCCATAATCACTACATCCTGCCTAAAAAATTAGGGTGGCTATGTTAAAGGACATAATCACATAGTATTCTAAAGCGTTCTAATGTTTTACACTGTCTGAAGTAATAGGGGCATATTGTGACTCCAGGCCAGAAGAACAAACCGAGATTCTTACTTGGAGGAATCTCTGTTGTAGTAACTTGAATATGATGTAAATTTTCTCAGAAAATAAAGCATTTTAATTTTTAATGTTGTCCAACATTATTGTAATATTCAGAAAGCAGAATTTCAGTACAGTTCTGGAATGTTTTTGCAAAATTATCTAGCATCTGGGCCTACTTATGAAGATTGTGAATTTTATAGATGGCATTTGCTCTGACAGGTGCTCTCAAAGGAACTTTTTCAGTATGGAACTGATTCATTAAATGTACATAGATAGTGCTCAACTTGTTATGAATTGAGTATTTAGTAAATTAGCAAAGCAACGTTGCATAAAAAGTCTTTGTCAATGTCGTGAGATGCTAATATTGCTGACATTAACTACCAGTATAAGATCATTCTCCTACATATCGTGGAAATTGCAGACTCTCGCATGTGTACAGTAGGAGGTTGACAAGGAAGTTGTGCAGTGCAAAATACGTGTTAAAAGAGTCAATAAACAGCTGCTGACACACTAGGGGAAAATTAAGGGGTGGAGAAGAAAGGTAGTGAAATGTTTCACTGTTAAGCTTGAAGTAAAATTTTTGAGGGAAAAAAAGCTCTTATATTTGTCTGTATGTATTGTTTTTAGAAGAGAACTGTAAATTAAAAAAAAAAATTATTCATACATTTTTTATTATTCATACTTATTAATACCTTTGTTTTTCTACACAAAACTACCTATACATCTATTTATATGGTTTTATGCTGCACAAAAAAATCTCAAGTGTGACTATTAGTTCAACTTGCATGAAGGTACATGGGATTTTGAACAGATGCTACTCTCACATTCAGTTGCTGGAGTCTCTACTTGGGTTTCCAGGACACTAAAGGATGAAGATATTCAAAAGTTGTGTGCATTCAGCTAAGGAAGCATTTCTAAGCCTCACCACGGGCATCTGAGAAGCAGACTTTTGTCCTTTGACTTCATGATATCTTACTAACATCAACGTCCAGAAAACTAAATCAAGAAGTGATTTGTTCTTTGTAAATGCTTTTGAAAATGTCTGCTGATGAAAAACAGCACAGTTTAAGCAGCAAGGTATATTTTGATTTCATTCTAATTCAAGTAGGCATACCTGCAAAATGCAATGTGCACAGACCCCAGTGCATTTCCTCTGACAATGCAGAATTGTGTTATATGTTTGCAATCAACATTTCTTTGCTTACAAAGGTTAATGCTAATGATATCTGCGTAAAATGCAGTTTTTAATTGCACAGAAGTCTGAGAAAGAGATGCATAATTTGTTTACCTCTTAGTCTTCCACTTGTCTTAATTCACTGCCACATTCAAAGTATTAAGGTAACTTTTCTTACAGTGTACCTCCATTCGGGAGCATTTTTTTCACTTCCACAGCTGAAATTCTTTCTAACCACAGATATAAAGCATTGTACTTAGCCAATACAAAACTATCATTTTGAGTAATTCTTCCCATCGTTGTGCAAGTTGTTTTCTTTACATTTGTGACTTCATGAAGAATGGAAATAAGAAATAAAGCAGTAATGGATAGGGAATGAAATCATAAGCCAAGGAATGCAGACAGATAAACTTGGGCTCTCTTATAACTTTATCCATGTTGCATCCTTCTTTATTTTACTTTATTTTGTCTAATAATTCATACTTTCTTTATTGTAAGTAGTGAAGGCTCAGTATGGTTCCCTAAACTTATGCATCCAGTGTGTAAATTTGAGATTCCTTGTTGTGTCCAAACTGGTCTTTCTTTGTTAGTCCTAAAAGGCAGGATTCTCTCATGGAATCTCTTATTTGAAATCCCTGCAAAGGGAACTCAGAAATGCTGGAGCATTTCAAGTAGCAGTGGATTTTTATATATATACAGCTGAGATGAGTCCCAAATCATTGTATCAAGTCGTGCACAGCTAAGTTGTTTATGTGAATTTGTTGTTAGTGCATTTGTATTTTCAGATTTCTCTGTTTACTTGCGTGGGTGAAATCTTGATAGATTAGTACAGTAGCATCTTCATTCCCGTATTGCTTCTGTAGAAGACAAATGTTTCTATTCTATTACTCTTAAGTTCAGAAGTATTACATAGCAATTAGAACTGTGAAGATAATTACCTCTTACAGATGCGTTATGCTGCAGTTATTTGCTGCTAAGTGAAATGTGTGAAGTTGATATCCAAGTAGGTAATAATGAAGGCAAGGACTTGACAAGAGGAACTATAGTTCTTTGTAGTTTCTGGGTTCTGAGTGAGGAACTTGTTTGATGTATAAGGAATGTGCATCTACAGTTATTCAAGTCTGCAGGTCTTGTCAAAATGAACCTCTGTGTGGAAAATATGCACCATTCCCCGTGACTCTTCAGCATTTATGTGGCATCCCAGTAATGCATTGCTATGAAACCAAAGAAAATTTGGCAAATATCTGCTTGCATGCACTACTAACCAGCTAAAGCATTGAAGAAAAGCACTTTGTAACATCTCTTTCCCATTTGATTTCAAAGAATGTTGTGTAGTTTCATCTGCAAAACTTGTTCTGATAAGCTCACTGAACTGCTGAAATTGTCTCCTTTCAATAAATCTACAATAACACGTGTTATTTAGAGCATCCACTGTTGACTAAATCACAGTATGGAACAGCACAAAATGTGCATGCAATAAGAATTACAGTGAGTGGATTACAGTTCTTTCTGCACTGACCCCAATCATTGCTTTAAAAGAATGCCTTGCTCAACACTTACCACATACTAGACAAGATAATCTGTTATTCACAAATCCTGTTATTATTTTTCTTATTTCATTCTTAACAGTTAAAAAAAAGTACAAACATCTTTCTCAAAACTGTTCTTGAATCATCTTAAATGAAGATCTTTGGTGTCCCTCTGGGATTTGTCTCTTCAACATCGTTATCAGTGACCTGGGTAGTGGGATGTTGTGCACAGCAAGTTTGCTGATACCACTAAGCTGAGTGGTGCCATTGACACAATTGAAGGAAGGGACACCACTCAGAGTGACTTGTACAGATTTGAAAAGTGGGCCTATGTGAAACTGATGAGGTTCAGAGAGGCCAAATGCAATGTGTTGTGCTTGGATTGAGGGCACTCCCAGATGTGTACAGACTGAGACAAGAACTCACTGAGAGCAGCCTTGTACTGAAGGAGTTGGGAGTTATGGTCAATAAAAAGCTTGGCATGAGCCAGCAGCATGCACTCACTGCTTCAAAGGCCGATAGTATCCTGGGCTGCATCAAAAGAGGGATGGCCATTAAAGAGTGGGAGGGGATTGTCTCCATATGCTCTGCCCTTGTGGGACCCCATGTGGAGTACTGCATCTGGGCCTGGGGCCCCCAGAACAAGAATGGTGTAGAGCTGTTGGAGTGGGTCTGAAGGAGGACCACAAAGATGATCAGGGGGCTGGAACATCTCTCCTCCAAAGAAAGGTTGAGGGAGCAGGGCTTGTTCAGCCTGGAGAGGAAAAGGCTCTGAGATGACTTTATTGCAGCCTTCCAGTACTTCAAGGAAGTTCATAAACAGGGGGAAGACTGACTCTGCAGTCTGATAGTGGTAGGAAAAGGGGTTTCAAGTAAAAGAAGGAGATTTAGATTAGATGCTAGGAGGAAATTTTTGACTGAGAAGGTGTTGAGGCACTGGAACAGCTACCCAGAGAAGTTTTGGATGCACCATCGCTAGAAGTGTGCAAGACCAGGTTGACTGGGGTCTTGGGCAGCTTGATCCAGTGGTGGCAAGGGGTTGGAAATGGGTGGTTTTGAAGGTCCTTTCCAACCCAAGCCATTCTGTGATATTGATTTTTCCCTTTTTTGAGCTTGCTCTCCAAAGGGACATTTGAAATTTACAGCAAGAATTTTTTGTAAAACTTAAAAATGTCTGAGGTATGTCAGGAAATATATATATATTTCCCCATGTCTTTTGTTGAAAGACTGGAGGAATGTGTTTAGGGTTGTTATGGAGTGTACCACAAACGCTCCTGTGGGTTGTAGGACTTGGTGCTGAGGTTTGTCCTTTCCAGTCCTGTGCTACTGGCCTACTCCTTGATATTGCTCCAAGGTCACAGCATATGTGTAAGTACTGTAGCAAATGCCTTGGGTTGAAGTCTATTAAAGAATCCAGTCAGCCACACAAGGGAATTCATATTAAAAAAATCAGCAGTAACATGAGAGAAACATGAGATTTTTAACTATATTTTGTTTAATACTATTTTTAACAGACTATCCAGAATGGAAAACAAGCTGATAATATCCAGATCCATAATATGTATTATCTACCATGTAAAAAAAAAAATAGTAATTGCAAATAACCTATGGTCATCAAAGATGAGATTTCTAGAAATGTGTATAGTTTTATAAATTCTTTTGAGTTTTAAAATACAAACTTTGGGGTAATTTGGTTTTGGCATAGAGTACATGTTTTATGTGCAGTTGTATAATCTCATTTTCCACTTGTACTCTGCCATTATTCTATCTCATTCAATTCTGTGGTTTCTGGTTTTATCTTCTTATTTGTCTGAGATTGTAAACAAGGGACAGGTGCTGTCTTTGAATGTATTTAGCTTCTAGGTCAATGAACTATTGAGTAATTATGTATTCAAGGCCCACCAATAATGTAAGTGACTATTATTAGCAATTTTAGATAAGGCGCTACTGGAGGAGCATTGTCTGTTTTGTTGCTTATTTAATGCTATATCATATTATTTTTAACAATTTAAAGTGTCATGTTTTTGTTAGTAGGATGCTGTTGCAAACTATGCTCATGTAGTGTGTAAAGTGTTCTCTTTATGAGATTTTTTTTTCCCTGTAAAGTTCCTATCTCTTGGATTGCCTGGTTGCATGTATTTATTAATTTTTTTTATACTGTATCCATTATCTTCTCTGGGAAACTAGTGTTGCATTTTAAGCCAGTCAGATCTATCTCTCAGAGTATTACTCTGGAGAAGCTGGCAGCCCATGGCTTGGACAGGTACATTCTTTGCTGGATAATGAAATGGCTGGAGGGGCAGGCCCAGAGAGTGGTGGTGAATGGAGTTAAATCCAGCCGTTGACTGGCCACAAGTGTTGTTCTGTAGGGTTCAGTGTTGGGGCCTGTCTTGTTTATTATCTTTATTGATGACCTGGATGAGGGCATTGAGTGCGCCCTCAGTAAGTTTACAGATAACACTAAGTTGGAGGAAGTGTTGATCTGCATGAGGGTAGGAGGGCCCTACAATGGGTTCTGGATGGGCTGGATAGCTGGGCTGAGACCAGTGTCATGAAGTCAACAAGACCAAGGATCAGGTCCTGCCCTTCAACCAAAGCAACTAAAGGTAACACTATAGGCTTTAGAGCAGAATACCTTATAGTCTGTGTGGAAGAAACAAACCTGGAGGTGTTGGTTGACACTTGGCTGAACATGAGCTAGTAGTGTGCACAGGTGGCCAAGAAGGTCAATGATACCTTGACTTGTATCAGAAATAGTGTTGCCAGCAGGAGCAAGGAAGAGGTCATCCCTCTATACTTCACACTGGTGAGGCCACACCTCAAGTACTGTGTTCAGTTTTGGACCCCTCACTACAAGGGGAGGCTCAGGGGAGAGAGACCTCACCACATTCTACAGCTACCTGAAGGGAAGTTGTGGCAGGGTTGGGGTTGGCCTTTTCTCCTGCATAACTAACAATAGGACTAGACAGAGTGGCCCCTTGCACCATGGGAAACTCAGGTTGGACATTAAGAAAAATTTCTTCAGTGGTGAGGCTCTGGAACAGGTTGCCCAGGGAAGTGGTAGAGTCACTGTCACTGGAAAAATGTTTATATGTTGTACAAAGGAACATGGTTTAGTGGGAAAATATTGGTGGTAGGCGGACAATTGGACTGGATGATCATGGAGATCATTCCAACTTTGGTGATTCTGATTCTAAGTGAGTCAACTGGCTTTGACAGCGTACCTCTAGGGGGGTTGAAAACAATGATACAGTCAACTTCTTAAATTTATCTCTATTATTCTCCTTCAATTTTGAAAGATGCCTGTTTGGGAGATGTGCAGTAGATCAAGGCTTCAATAAAATCAAAAACGAACTGTTAATTATATTGAAGATCATTGGTGATTTTTAATATTCAATCTTGAATGAAAAATTTTTACTGAAATTCTCTTGCAGTACAAGTAGGGATATACAACTTCAATAATAATGTAACGTTTTTTAAGTAGGTTGCATTAAAGAAATGTCACATAATTTTTATTTCTTTTTATTTGTCACATACCATTAAACATCTTTACCTCTAGGCTAAACCAGACATCTGTCACTTTGGCCTACTTATCAAAAACAAATGGAATTTTTATTGGCATTACATCATTACATCTAAGCTTCTGTAGAAGAAAAAGGCCAACTTGAGGTATCTAGGATGCCTTTTAATATCTTACAACTACCTCCAGGTTGCAGGGAGAAGTGCTAATAGGGAAATAAAGTTCATCCACCCCAGTGTTCATTTACCTGCGTGCACTCACATGCCCCTAAAAGTTTATATCCCATGGTTTGATATCAGAGCAACCGGTGACATTGGGAAGAATGCAGAAAGTGCAAAGATTTAATGATGTTTGTGTGTAGATACATACATTATTTCAAAACTTAAAATGCAATGTTGTTCGTTTTTAAAAACTAAAATTAAAATACAATTTGTGAAACACATTAGGGTAGGATTCTTAAAGCTGCAGCCAAAAACCATATAAGGCATTACTTTGGTCTACCTGTCAGCCTGGAGCTCTCAGTTTTTTGTGTTCGTCACAGGCTGAAGACTCGAAGGAGTCCATAATGTTTCATTTGTAAAGCTGATGTCCGGTATTTTCAATGGGCAAGATTTGTTTTCTTTTGTCTAGTGTTTTGGAAGCTCTAGGTATTTAGTCAATAGATAACAATGCTTATCAAAATGTAAGTGAGAAAGGAAACAATTAATTACAATTTTCTAGTAAGAAAGAAAGCAGATATCTCTATTTCCTTTTTTGAATTTTGAAATTTTTTTCAACAATACAGGGATCGGATTAAGTTTATACATATAGAAAGAGAGGTAGGAGTGAAATGGACAAAGCCTGGCTCTTCTCAGTGATAGGACAAGGAGAAACGGCTTAAAACTGGAACATAGGAAGTTCCACACAAACATGCAGAAGAGCGTCGTTATGGTAAGGGTGACAGAGCAGTGGAACAGGTTGCTGAGAGAGGTTGTGGAGTCCCCTTCAATGGAGATTTTCAGGACTCGTCTGGATGCCTACCAGTGTGACCTGCTTGGGGAACCTGTTTTAGCAGGGGAGTTGGACTCGATCTCTTGAGGTTCATTCAGACCCCTGTGATACCGGATTGAACTGTGTCTTAGAAACTCTCCCAAAGCTAAGCACACAAGTAACTGAGAGCATAATTCAAAATGGTAGTTCTGTACTAATATTTGAATATCTTAGTGAAAGATGGGAGAAAAAGAAGAAACTGTTTAGTATTTTATTGAATTCCTACGTGTTTACTATATTTGGTTTGCTTTACATGGTTTATTTTAATGGAAAAAATGGAAAAAATGTCTAGAGGCCTTCTGTTCCTTCCCTGTCCTGTAGTATGCTATATAACATGCCAGCTGTATTTTTGTTGTTTGTGACATATTTTGGTCTAGCTTTCTGCAGAATCTCAAAGGAATTAAGTTTTGTAACTTTTTCAGCCTGCCTATCCCAGTAGTTCATGCTGTTAGAAATTTCCTTAATCTCTAAGGTTTGTTTTTGCTTCAGTATAAATGTGTTATTTTTCAGCTATTGAAATAGAATAAGCTATTCTCTTCTTTCTAAGAGTAGTTTTTTATGTATTGGAAGATTGTTACTATGTTTATTCTTGTCTTTTTTGAGCAACTTTTCTAAATGGAAGGTTTTCTGCTATTGTTGCTCTTTCTAGACCTTCATCATTCCTTTTTCTAAAAACTGTAAGCATGAAATCTCTACTGTTCTAGATACTGAAACACAGAAATTAGAAATACCTCTTCGGTTGAGCAAGCCAGGTCCTTCAGACTCTCTTTATTATTTGATGCATTCCAGCACCATCCACTTTGCTGACTTTCTGAGTTGTTCAGTTTTTTGTCAAATCTCATGTACTGAGGAACTAAAAAGTGTTTGTGGTACTCAAAGTGCATCCTCACCAATGCTATGTAGACAGGAACAATCACCTTGACCTACTTCCTGTGGTCTTGCTAAAACAGTCCCATATGTAGTAGTTAGCAAGTACATACTTCCTGTCTCACGTTCATCTCCATCCAACAGGATCTCTAGGTTTTAAGAGCTGTTGCAAAACCAGATGCTCCTCTACCAGTCCTGATGCACATGGCTGTTCCATTTTCAGTGCAAGACTTGCATCCTGTTTTGTTGGTCCTGGAGTTGAGCAGACTCAGCTGCTTGAGGTCCCTCTGAACGGCAATTGTGCCTTACCATGTAGCAAGTGCTCCCCTGATTTTGTGATCTCTAAGCCTGGGATTGCATTCTGTCCCATTGTTCAGACATTTAGTGAATATACTGGTCATATTTTTAGTGATTTGACCAACTTTTCATATGTTTCTTTCTTGTGTGTAACATTTGAAGGTGCAAAGAATTTTCCACTTCAGTGGAAAATCATTTTCTGATGGACAAAATTAAGGTTCTTGCTACAGCTTGGATAACTCCCTCTCTTCTTAGAAGCAAAGGATTGCTACAACCTTTTTTTCAAGTTTTACAGATGTATGAGAACTTCAAAGATTAGTTAAAAAAAAATTTATATATATATATATATA
>VXAB01006039.1:5826-73284 GCA_013399175.1 Odontophorus gujanensis | reverse complement strand
ACATTTGAAGGTGCAAAGAATTTTCCACTTCAGTGGAAAATCATTTTCTGATGGACAAAATTAAGGTTCTTGCTACAGCTTGGATAACTCCCTCTCTTCTTAGAAGCAAAGGATTGTTACAACCTTTTTTTCAAGTTTTACAGATGTATGAGAACTTCAAAGATTAGTTAAAAAAAAATTTATATATATATATATATAAAATATATATTTGTCTCTGTGTACAAAATTGATATCTGGACCTTTCTTAGATATCTTTATTGCTCTGTCTACTTGGGACTTGTTTAATATGTACAGTCCGAGTGCAGTTTTTCTACAAGTGCCCCACTGCATCCTTTCCCTCCCACCTTTTGTATTAGAGAATCGATCTTCTGCATTATTCAACATAAAAATGTCAGTCCAACCAAGCATAAGCTACTCACCAGTAGAGCAAAAAAAGAGCATAGCATCATGCTTTTACAGGTTACAAAATATGTATTATGCACTGTAAATTGAGGGAGTTATGAACTGTCTCTCTGGTTTAATGCTCATCTCTGTCAGTCACAACAAACAGTGTGCATTTTTCTTGGACTTGAAATGCTTATCAGTTGTTAGCAGTGTAAATGGCTTGCATACATATTTCAGTTTATATGCATTTTTTGTTACCTTAAGAACCTGTATGGTATTGTATTTTATACAGTTTACACACAGTCCACCTATTTCAGCACAAAGATTTTGTCTATTACCTGTGCTGATTTCCAAAGAATTTTGAGTCTGTCTATGTTAAAGAACTCCAGAGTATTTTTAGAGTTAGACAAAAATGAAAAGCCAAGATTTAGCTCTTATTTTCTTAGTTATTTTATCTTTCATGTTTTGGATTGTAATGTGGTTAATAAATGAAAAGTGTCTTATTCTGTATTCAGTAGGAAAAGTGCAGTGTAAATGTATAGAATTTGCATGCCTAACTGTATGTAGTATTATAAGTGCAGATGAAAACAACGTAACTTTGATGAAATTAAATTGCATAAATTCATTATAATTTCAATATAAAGTGATAAATACTTTTTTTTTCTTTTGAATAAGTAAAATAACATATACTTAACTAATAATCAAGATGAAATACAGGAATTACTTGGAGGAGACGGAGAAAAAAGTTTTTGGGATTACAGAACAGACAACCCATCGCCTCACTTTAGTCACATCCATTGTTTGATCTCTGTAAATATTCAGCAAGTGTCAGCGAATGTCAATGGGTGCAATTTTTTCCACCTGGAAGAATTCAATCCCACACCTTTTCTTCATACACACCTCGATGTCGGACACCATTCTGTTTGTCTGCCCCTATATTGCCATGTGTTGCATAGTAACAAAATGTAACAATGTATTGCTGGGAAGGTTCAAATTCTACTGCCATACCACCAACATAGAATCACAGAATGGTTTGGGTTGGAAGGGATCTCCAAGATCATCAAGTTCCACCCTCCCTACTATAAGCAGGGACATCTCCCACTAGCCCAGGTTACTCACAGACCCATCCAGCCTGGTTTTGAGTGCTTCCAGAGAGAGGGCATTCACAACCTCAGTGGGCAACCTGTTCCAGTGTCTTACCACCCTCACAGTAAAGAATTTCTTCCTAATATCTAGTCTAAACCTACCCTCTTCCATTTTAAAGTCATTTCCTCTTCTGTTCTACCTGCCCTTATAGAAAGTCCCTCCCCAGCTTTCCTGTAGGCCCCCTCCAGGTACTAGAAGGCCTTTTCTTCTCCAGGCGGAAGATCGCCAGCAAACAAAGATGTACAATGGGCTGATGGTAATGACCTGTAACTGAACCAACAAGCAACGATTTCTTTTAGAAGACTGAGAAATCAAGAGTACTCTTGGTCTCCCAGACATCTTGCTCATCTCAGAAATGCACAGTGTGGTGGAAAGTGTTCTTGTGTGACTAAAACTCAGAAGAGGTTTTAGTTTATGGAATGTTTGACAAAATGCTCTGCAATATAACAAGATAATTCTGTTCATGCTCTGCAATAATCATAAGGTGACAGTCCCAAGTTTTCAACCTGCAGGTGTAACAAGGCACCTGCTGAAGAGATATTAATTGTTGTAGTACAAGAGTGTGTTGAGAAGACTTCTTTCAGTAGCTTACTAGTGCCTTGACCCCAGAGAACAATAGCAAAGAGAGCTGGAGGTAGGACATGAAAATGATGACAAAATACTGTCAGAGAAAAGAGAAAATCTTGATAAATCTTGATTTGTGTCATGAATGGTAAAGGAATTCAGATGAAGAAATTGATTAGTATGAGTTTAGGGAATAAGAAGGGAATTAGGAGATCTTGACTGTAGAGGTGCTAGTGTAGGAGAGATTAATGATTAGGTTAGAGATAATAAAGCAATACATTGAGAGACCATGAAGAGCATGTATTATAGTAAAGAGGAGAATATCAGGTCACTTTGCTGTTTCAGATGGAATATAAGAAATGTGAAGGACCAGAGAGAAATAATTTCTTCTGTTTAGAATAACTTGGGCTTGTAGGCTTTCGCTTGGATTGTGATGGTACTACAGGCAGAACTGGCCTTGGTGGTAAGCTGAATGTACAGTGAGGGGGGATGATGTGGAGGAGCCTTGCCCTCTTTCATGCTCTACAACTTCAGGAGTTATGGTCTTTCCTTGTAGACTTTTGCCCATGTTATTGCTTTGCTGTGAGATGTGTGTCTTACTGCCATCTAACATAGTGATGAGTTTCTGTTCTTTGACCTCAAACAGGTGCTTTCCTATTTTCATTTCTCTCTAATTTTATAGCAGTAATTACTTATTCATTGTTTTCTTTAAACTTTAATACATACATGAGAGCCCGACTAACGTATTGCTTGACATATGTTAATGACCACCTTACAGCTTCATCTGCTTGAAGATAACTAATGAAACCTACTGGAAATTAAGGCTATAAATTTACAGCTAGGGATTTGAGTGTTGCTCTAATCAATATTTTGCTGGTAATAGTGGCAGCTTATTCTTATGAAATATGTTGGCTGTAAGGTGGAGAATCAATGTCTGGAAATGAAAAACAGGTGTCAGGCTCGATGGGGACATTACTGTCATGATGTCTGGAGGCCAGTGGGTTGTGTCAGCAAACATAGCAGTAATTCTGTCAAATGCAGTTTGTGAGAAACTAATGAAAAAGTTAGAAACGCTGCTTCTTGCTTGTAAGCTTGAGCCTTTGAATAATATATTAATCTATTCTTGTTTTTATCTCACATCTTTTATGCTTCTCTATTCTTTCAAGCTGTGATCCATAATACAAAATAAATGTTCTGTACCTCTGTCTCATCTGTATAACATCCTGAGAACTGATTTTGTTTCATTGTGTCATGAGGAAAGCAGTGTAGCTCCGGAGTGGTCATGCAGTCTCCTCAGGTATTACAGAATTTAAAAAAATTAAAGATTGAGGAGCAGAGAGGGAAGGTATGCAGAGGATAAGTGCAAATATTTTGTTGTCAGAGCCACAGCGCTAACAGAAAAATGAAAAAGTTGTTCAAAAAATATGATTTGTAATCAGAGATAAAAATGAGTATCATATTAAACTAAGTAAGAAACTTTTCTCCGTTGTATCAGAAAGCTCTGATTCTGCAGTCTGTAATCCAACATTACTCCAAGTTTTAAAATACCTCCTGATAGGTGTGTAACAGAAAAGCATGAGTCTGAATGGAATTTGCATCACAGAATGGCAGGGGTTGGAAAGAACCTCAAGAGATCATCAAGTCCAACTCTGCTGCTAAAACTGGTAGCCTAAGTAGCTTGCACAGGTAGACATCCAAATAGATCTTGAACATCTCTTTAGAAGGAAACTCCACAGCCTTTCAGGGCAATCTGTTTCAGTGCTCCATCACTCTTAATGTAAAGAAGTTTTTCTGCATGTTAGTATGGAACTTCCTATGTTCAAGATCCATGTCGTTAAACCTTGTCCTGTTGCTGCACACCACTGTGAAGAACCTGGCCTCATCCATTAGCCTCCCACCTCCCTTTAGGTATTTATAAGCATTTATAATCCCCTCTCAGTCATCTTTTCCCCATATGCAGGTTACTCAGCCTTTCCTCATACAGGAGATACTTCAGGCCCTTCATCATCTTTGTGACCCTCTGCTGGACTCCTGGGAGATCCCTGTCTTTTTTGAACTAGGGAAGCTAGAACTGGACACAGTATTCTACGTGCAGCCTCACCAGGGCAGAGCAAAGAGGGAGGGCTACCTTCCTCGACTTGCTGGCCACACTCTTTGTAATGCACCCCAAATAGAACAACATTGCTATAGAGTATGACTGCTATTAGGCACTCCAGGTAACAGCATCATTTTGGGAAAGAGGCATACTGAACTCTGTAGGACTTTGCAGCTCTTCTGGCAAGTGTGGAGTATTCAGATCTGGCTCCAGACAGCAATGTCTGTTCCAGATCCATTGCTCACATTATGCTGGGAGTTGCAACTGTCAGCTATCACTTGACAAGTCTCACTTCTCTCTCCTCTTGTGATAATGGGAGGTACCCCAGTCACTCCATTGCTACAAGCTCACAGTATCACTGCATGCATCAGGAGCTGCTACAGCTCTCACCTGCAAATTGTGAGAAATATCAGCAGTTTGATACCATGCTGTTTCTCTATGAACAACATTAGAAGATGTCAGTCATATGCTTCCAGCTTACAAATGGCATGTCTGTACGCTTGCAGTTGTTTGCATTAGACATACATGACCTTTAATTCTAATTGCATGTTTATAGTGGCAAAGCCACAGTCTTATT
Source organism: Odontophorus gujanensis (assembly GCA_013399175.1). Lineage (NCBI taxonomy): Eukaryota > Metazoa > Chordata > Aves > Galliformes > Odontophoridae > Odontophorus > Odontophorus gujanensis. The sequence continues at coordinate 68,518 of VXAB01006039.1, read as the reverse complement.
TTTTTTAGCACAGTGCTGCTTGCAGAAGCAAAGCAAGACATAACATGTGCAGAACTGCTCTCTTGCTGAAACTCCACATTTCATCTGAGAAAAAAAGCCTTGCTATTCACCTGCTTTCCTCATCAAAACTACTAATAAATGGGAAACTGTTGCTAAAGGTGCTCTGTTTTTGGTGCAGACCTCCAGTTAGGCACACAGTTCACCTTATTCCAGACTGCCAAGTACCCTAGCCATCTGAAAAAAAAGCCGTGAGGCTTGTAAGCAGTTCTCATTTTATACACTTAGGTATCATCATTACCTACTCAGTAGGCTGCTGAAGTAAACTTTACAATGAATTGAAAAGGAGGAATATATTAACATTTCCATGCCTCCTAGAAAGATAAATGAATGTATTCCAGAAACAGTTGTTTTCCTGGTATATGTGTGCCTGTGAAGCAAAGCAGAGGTTCCATATACAGAAATGAATTCTGCATTCAGCCGTTTTGTCTTTATGGCATTAGCTTCAAGTAGAGTTGAATGATAATAGTACATTTAGGTCTTAGACTCCCTGAAGAACCTTGACATCCATCATGAAATCTCAGTCTTCAGCATTCTGTGTTCATTATTATTTTGTTTTCTGGTGGGGTGATCTGTAAATTTAACAGCATATCTGCTATCACGTGTAGAAGCCATACGATTAATGTGGATCTCATGTTTTGTCTTTCTGTGGCTATTAAGAGTTGAACCAGTGTGGCCCTATTTGCTAAAGGATGTTGACAGCCTTCTACCTGCAGGAAAATGGCCAGCTAAAACTGGCTTATTCACAAGAATAGAGTCGCACTAAGAAAGTGACGTGACTGATTGCAAGACGTACTTTGTCATCAGTCTGTTGGGACAGCCTTGTTACTTGACCATCACAGTTATCTAGTCATCATATTAACTTTTAAGTTTATAGGCCAACTCAACCGCCAACATTATTTCTTAAAGACAGAGAAAGTAGATTCATGGAAGAGTCTCACTGCTTCTGGAAGTAGGGATTGTAGTAAACTTTTGCTTTTGATAGGGAGCACTTTTGTTACTTTTGTTAATGAAATAATGTTGCACAATGACACTGACAGTTCAGTGTGGAAGGCACTAAATTGAATAGATTACAAAACTGTATGGTTCAGTCTTTGCTTCTGATGTACTAAATATTCATGTGTTATTTTGAAGAAATGCATTTCTCAGGTATAATTCAGACTACTTATTTTTTATCACAGCATATACTTACCTAAGATTCAAGGCAGAAACAGTTCTTGTAAGAATTTAACAAAACATAGAAAACTTAGAGGACAAGTCATCAAAACTTCACCTTGTGAGAACTAGGCAATCATAAAATATTTAATGAAAATGGATGCTGATGGTGTTTTGTCATACAGGAATTGGTATGAAAGATTAAAGAACCATTATGTGGAGTGACAGAAATCCATTAGGTGAAAATACATGCTTAACAAAGAAGAAGATGTGAACTGAAAAATATTCCAAATGTGCTGCTTTTTTGTAGATGTAAAGGCCTCACGTCTGCTGTAGATAGTGGGACATCTAATCCTTCATCTCCTTGTGGTACAGCTATTAGGTTGCAAGCAGTTTGCGGATACCCAAGGCGATATGCTTCCCTTAGCTTTGTAACATTGTAATTTGTCTTCTGGTGAAAGGACAGATTTATTTCTTTATTTTTCTTTTTTGCTGGCAAGGCTGAATTCTGCCCCTGGATGTGTACATTAGATATCTTGTTGCCTGAATCCAAAGGGCAGAGTGAGTTCTACTAGTATACAGGATTGGAATGTTAACCTGTGGTCACAAGGTGAGCCATTTGCCATGTGATGAAAGTGTTTCTATTTTGGATGCAAGTGAAAGAAACACACTTTGGAAAGTAGAGTTAGTTGCAGAATTAAAGAAAGCCTTAATAAGTTACAGCTTTATTTTACCATGTGCATCAAGCAGTACATATTTGTTTTATATGAAGGACTTATGGATTTCTTCAGCCTCAGGCATTATAAAATTCTACTTCCGCAATGGTGCTGAATTTTTTTTTTTGTTTACAGGAACAAACTCAAGTGAAAAGTCATGACAACTCCCAGCCAAACAGGCGTAGGGATGGTGCTGTCAATGTATATTTTAGATTGAAACAATCACTACTAGATTTTTTCCTTCCTTTGGAGAACCTGACTGGTTGGCCATTCCTTATATCTCAGCCTTTTCTTTGCTTCTATTTAAATTCTGCTTGAGAGCAAGGGTGCTCAGCTGTTAATACTCAATGGAGCATAAGGCTACATTTCCTCCCTAGAATTTGGGAACATCTTGTGATATTCCAGCTACCTTAAGCATCTGTGCCTAGACCACTAAGCTGGCTTTGATTTTGCAGCCTATCAGAACTTAGGATAATACTGAGGATAAACTGTCATATGAATAGCCCATTCTGTGTCAGCAATGCTGATCAATAAAGAGAGCCTGATAGAAGTAAAAAGTCTGAATCCTCTAGTTTGTGAAAGTGGTTTTGTTTGATTGTTTGTTTGTTTGTTTGTTTTAACTAGAAGAGGATTTTGCTTTGCTAACATTTGTCTGGATTTTATTCTCTTTCCACATCTTTTAGAATGACCTGATCTATTTCAACCAAACAGCAAATTGTTTTTCAGCTGTTTTGACTGTTTTCAAGAAATTACACAAGGGTATTAAATTTTTGAGCATAATTATTTTCTACATTACTTAACAATAGAGTTCAAGATGAAAAAACGAATATACTGACATTGCCTCATTTATTTCTTGGATATGTAGATTCATTTTAAATCACTGATGTTGCCATATAGACTGCCAGACTTAAATGCATACAAGTACTTCATTGCACATGAGAGATATCTGCAGATCACAGCTACATTTTTGTACTGGTAAGACACAAAGCTATACATGAACCTCTAAATTAAATACTGAGGTCATACACAAGATAACCACAAGAGATTTAAGACCAGTACTGGCACTGCTTGTGCAATTACAGCTTTATTGAGAAATGATAAAACCTTTTCATATTTGTGATTAAAAAATTAGGCATTTATGGTTTCTAGTGATGTCTGTGATACTGTGTGGCATTTTTCTGACTAGTAATTAAGTTTTATTAATGGCTGTTTTTGTTTTTGTGGCCACTTTTGTTGTTATTACTGCATTAGACAAGGAGCTCTGTATTAGTCTGTGTTGTCTGATTGCTTTCGGAATGTTTCAGGTGCTCTTCATTCTTCTGTCATTAAAGGAAATGGAGAATGCTCAAAACAGCTTTTAGAAATTTTCTTTGATGACATTTCAAATATTCTTGCCCCAGGCAAGAATAAAGTATTTGTGGATTTATTTATGGCAGCCCTCATGCACCTAATCCCATTGCCTCCTCACTATTGCTGTATTCATGTATTTATTTTTTTTTTGTCTATGTACTCCTTGACCTAAGCAATAGCTTTATATTAACATAAAGTTAACTATTTCTATTTTTAAAATTTCACAAGTTTTGTTTTCTATTGAAGCAAATAGGTACATTTACTGTAGTTTTAAAGAGCTGTTTTTTTGTAATTAATGTTGATTCAACAATGTGCAGTCACATCTGTAGTCTTGTGGTCTGCTGAGGGTACAAAATGATGGGTCCATAGTTGTAAATATTTGGATTTGCTTTTGTCAAGAGATTCTAGCAACAGGATTGAAACTTGAGTTGTTGTTTCATGTCATTGGAAACCACAGATGGAATTATTGTCTTATTTTATGTGAATTCATGGGGAATAGTTTTATATATGGATCATGATCAGTACTTGTGAAGTTGCCAGAAGCTTCCCAAGGGTTTGTTCTGCCACTTATAAATAACTTTTTGTATGTATTTTTAAGAATATTTATCTAGAGAAAATTCGGGGGGATGTTTTGGCATAAACTGGAAAAACAGATGCCATAAGTATGCTTTAGACTCACTTCTGTGGAAGACAGATAATCATATTTTCAGCTTTTTTACACTTCTTGTTTGTCTTAAAGCTCTCTTACAAAGACATAATGTGGCACAGGGTAGTACTGTGGTCACCATAGAATCATAGAATCATAGGGGTTGGAAGGGACCTCAAGAGATCATTGAGTCCAACCCCCTGCCAAAGCAGGTTCCCTACACCAGGTCACACAGGTAGGCGTCCAGGTGGGTCTTGAATATCTCCAGAGAAGAAGATTCCACAAACACCCTCGGCAGCCTGTGCCAGTGCTCCGTCACCCTCACCATAGAGAAGTTCTTGCGCACATTTGTGCGGAACCTCCTGTGCTGCAGTTTCTGGCCATTTCCCCTTGTGGTGTCTATTCAGTCACAATCCTAACTAGTAAGGATAAGAAGTTTCCTTCATAAGACAGAAAGTTAACCTCACATGCCCCAATCTCCTGTTCTTAGGAACTGTGTCACTTTTTGATTTTTCTTGGTGATGATTCTTACATGATGGAAAATTAGAAAACAGAGCTCTTGAGATGTACATTTCTTACCTCTTTTACCTAAACTAGTAATTCAACCAAATTCTTGTTCTCTGTAGAAAGATTTTTTTTTCCTCTAATTTTAGCTCATAAACCAGATTTTTGACAGTCGTAGCTTTTTGATTGTCTTATCTCATTATTCAAGAATGGTACCTTTTGTTATCACAGGCTGGTGTTATAAGGAGCTTCAGATCAGCAGTTAAATCAATGCATTTGTACCATGCTAAATTGAAATACAAATTGCCTGTGAAACAGTTCCATAGTGTAGCACCTACTAAGTTTTTCCTTCTCTTCTGAGCAAGGAGAGAGATACCAGTCTCTCCAACCCCTATTCATCTATATTCTTATTGGAGATATTCATTAATAGGGCTGAAGTGGACCTAAATGTTTTTAAGTCATGTGAAAGACTTCTGCTATAATTCTAAAGCTCCTGACTATTTTACTTTATTTAGAGCTGCCCTGTACTAGAATACTTATGAATGTGAATTAAGATAGTGAAAACACAATCAAATAAAGATCAAAATATTCTGTCAGATATTTAACAGTGACGTGCTTTAAGGCTACTTAAAAGTTCTGTGCATGCATCCTCCCTGTTTAGTTTAATTCCTAAATGAAATCGTAATTCTGTAATATATTCAACTAGTTCTTTAGCTGGAGTGAAAAATATCTCTCTTTAATAATTTTGCAGACTAACAGAAATGTAGTTATCAGAAAAAAAAAAGTTCGTTCTTGGATACTTCCTTTTTATATGTCTTGAGTAGTCTTTTGTAGTTTTAAAAAATAGTATTGTTTTAATTACCATGGTTGCATGCTGCTATTGCTGATACAACAATTTCAAATGAATTCTTTCTGCTTCAGCACTTAATTCATCAAAAATGAAACAAAAAGAAATCTCGTATAGTGCAAAATTTCTTGCCTATTTCAGTCTGCTTTTTGCAGAGGTCTCAATTTTGTATTCTTCATTCAAAGAGCTCTCACTTTTAGCTGTACTAAATATAAATATTCAAAATATGAAACCCATACACGGTGGATTAACTGTGGGCAACTGACAGATGCCTACCTAGTCACTCTCCTGCTCCCCCTCACCAGGATCAGGGGAGAAAATATGATGGAAAAGCCCATGAATCGATATTTAAAAAAGAAAAGAAAAAAAAAAGCAGACTGAAGTAACAGAGCCCACTGGTGTTTAGCTTCAACATGACTGTATGAGTTGGTGAGCATCCTCATCACTAGAACAGCCAGAGTTGTGTTGAGTTTCATGTGGCTTTCCTTTTAACTGTCAGAACATACTGAAATAATAGCAATATCTTCTGATGTAATGTTGCTAAGCCGTAAATACTGAAGTGTTTTACAGAGGATTTAGTTATTTTTATTTGAGGTGCAGAGCTTCCAGTGGCAATTTCTGAAGCCAGAAACTGTCTAACTTTCAGAATTCCCAGTACAGTGTTCTTTTCACTAAGCCATATTACCTGACTAAGCCATTACCTGTGTGAGTAGTATCTAATCACATAGACTGTAGCTGATGAGTTGCATGGAGCAGGTGAGCAGATGAGCTGTCTTTGACTTCAGGTCTCTAGTATATTATCTTTCTGACTTTTTTTTCCCAATCTCTCTATATTTGATCTTTGAGATCCATCCAGAATGACCTTAGAAAAGTGTGTACGCCATCTATTGCACAAATGGCAATTAATGTTTATAACATCTTACTAGTAACTGTGTTCTGTTTTTTCAGATCATCTACTAGAAATGGAATTCTGAATATCCTAATCTAATTTACAAGTCAATGAAATTATTTGTTCCTGTAAAATAAGACCACTTATTTTAAAATGCAGTTCTGCTACTGCAGATTTACACAACCATACAGCAGCAGCTATGTTGTCAAGAAACTTCTAGATTAAGTTGGTGATACATCATGTGAATATTTCTAGATTTTGTGTGCATCTGTATACTGAATCCAGCAAACCCTTTTGATGTGCATATAAATTACTGACAAAAAATAGCATCATCGTAATTCAAGATTCTCAACTCCAAAACCATTTTATAAATGCAAAAGCAGTAGCTTTTCTCTTGCTGTTTCTTCTGGTTGAGTTCTGAGTTACATATAAGAGCTTACATTTGCTCTCATGCAAATGCTAATTTTAGTACTTAAAAAGTCACCATGTAGTTTCTATCTTTCTGGCTGCTTCCTATTTGCCAAAAATTAACTATTTTAACACTTCAATTTTTAAATAAGAACACCTCTATGGATATTCTCTGGCAGAAAACTCCCAGCAGTTCTTGATTTTTAGATACTGTAAGGTCTTGCTGCTTTTTATGGCTTTTGGGTTTTCATGCTTATTTTTCACTCTTTCCAGATTTGTTATTGGAAAGCACCCTTAAAGATGAATACCCGAGCACTCCACAGCTCCATGTAAATTATTATCCTGGATTTTTTACTTTCACAATCATGATACCAGTAGGGGAAAGCCTACAATCAGAAACTTAAGTGCTTGGGGGAAAAAAAAAAAAAAAAGTGATTTCTAACAGATGTCAGCAATTTATAAATTAAAATTAAAGTAGAAATAGTGTCTGTATAGCACTTGCTTTTTTATTACCTCATATATGACCTTTTTTCAAAGTAGCAATTATTTTCCATTAGTTCAGTTCAGTTGGAAAAACAATGCTTAATGGACTTTGAATCCTGGGTCACTGGCGATAGTATTAGACAGTTTTGAGATTTATGTAAGTGCTGTCATATGCAGTTCCATAATTTGCCACACGAGCTTATTTCTGGTGGACTTTACCTATCATACCTTCTAGGTTTTCTTGAAGCAGCATGTTCTGATTTTGATCTGGGACTCCTGAGTGGCCAGGGGAGCTGGCCTGTCTCAAAAGTAAAGCAGATGCCCATCTTTGCCCCATTAAATGAGTCCAGTCCTTGGCCCCTTCCTTTACTTATGATGACAGGTACTTTAACAACCTCAGATAAATTTTGCTTCCCTGAATATGTGATAGCTGTTCTTCCATGTCAGTTATGGTTCTGGCATAAACACAGGTGCTCTTTAATCCATTGACAGAAAGAAATCTGGAAGAGGGAAAAGAAGCAAAAGAACACAGTGACCAGTAGCAATTAAAACACGGAAGGCTGCAGGCAGTGCAGGGTGATGTAGTCCTGATAAATGTTTAATCTTTTGATTAGAGAAGGCTGCCTTGAAATAAAGCTTGGCTTAATTCACCTGTGGTGCATGTTACACAAAAGCAAGTTTGTTACCGTCTCTTCTCCTTGATACTGTGCTTGTGATAATATTATGTATCTCTGCATCTGAGGATGATATGTCAGTCCTGGCTGTATGCGTTTCTCTGGGAATGCTAGGACTCTTTTAGACTTTACAAGTGATTTTGAAGCACTTTACAATCTCCTTTGCCCTTTTTTTGCAGCTCTTCTCCTTGCTCCTCCAGTGGAAGTCTCTTTCCTTGTTGCACTCAAAGCAAATATAGGGTGATATCCTGAGTATTTCATAGTAAAGTACCGCAACATAAATTCGCTTCATCAGCAAGTATATTTGCTTGTGTTTGCTTTTTACAGTGAATTGTGTAGCAGAGAAGCAGGACTTAGCACTGGTGCTGAATAATATCCTTAGCCATCAGTGAAACAGTCAGAAAAAAAAACTTCCAGACAGGTACTGAATTGAAAAGGAAGCAATCTAGGGCAGTTCTTCAAATAATTTTCTAGTTACTGTGATGTAGCAGAAATGGAGGAAAAAAAAAAGAAAAAGAATATATGTCCCATCAAAGTCAACAGTGTATACTCTTACCATAGATACTCTTCAAGTACTTTAATGTAAAAAAGCATTATGCATAATTACTGATCAGAAAATATAGTGAACAAGAAATACCTTTCGTACAAGGTGACCTGATACATAGAAAAACAAAAATGACCATACCTGTATCATTTATGTCAGTACTTATATCATTCTCCAGTGAGACCTCATTGTAACTTTCCAGTACTCGAGGGGAGATTATAAGCTGGAGGAAGTCTGAGTTTTTACATGGACATGTAGTGACAGTATATTGTAGTGGTCTTAAATTAAAAGAGAGAAGATTTAGATGTGATGTTAGGCAGTCTTGTCACAAATTTAAAAGGTGATCTACTCAACTTTACGTTACTTGCCTCTCATTTGGTATTGTAACAGTTAACAGTAACTAGCACCTAATTGTGTAGTAGGAAGGCAGAATATCCTGTTCCCTTTACACATATATGTAAGTTCAAGTTTTTTTTCTACCAGGTGATACAGAGAATCTGATTCATTTATCAAGTGTATGCATTTGAGAGTTATTTGTCAAAACCAATCTCTCCCTGCATCACTTGGTTAAGGTTGATTGCCCGTGTCAGATTAGAAAGAATGGTAAATATCCTTTTTAGACAAGTAACATTGATTGGTGGCATTTTCTCTTTTACATAGATTTATATGACTGGGGAGTCCTGTCATCTGCGTTCAATAAAGGCTTGTCCTTAATCCCCAATTCAGCTAACACCACTGTACTTAATGGCTCTGAATTAATGTGATTTGTCAGTAGCAATAGGGCACAGTGATAACCAGAACAACTGCTACATCTTATTCTGACTGATCTATGATAAGCATTGTCCATTTATTCTTTTGTACAACATAATAAACAGTCTCTGGAATTCTACTTTCATGGCAGGTATTGAACAGCTAAAGCCTTCACTAATTTACACAATTACTTTTTTTTTTTTCCAGCTTGCTTCTGGGGCACCTCAGGAAGCTGTAGCATAAAATGTAACAAGTTTGAATACATTGTGTGACACAAGAAAACCAACAGTGTCTGCTTTGTCATTGATATAATTGACACTGCACTTACCATACAAAAGTACACGTAATGTATTAGTGTTTGAAGAGTACTGTTTGCCATACTGCAGTATCAAAGAGGTCCTCTAGCCATTTCCAGGAGAAAAAGACTAGAAGAATATTTTTTACTCACACTAGAACTTCTAAATATTCATACTTTTCTCCTAGGTTCCCTTTTTTGGGGCCAATGAGAGAAAAAAAATGTATGTTATGTTAATGCCATTTCCCTTTTCTGCAGTCTATTCATTGTGCACTATCAAATTATGTTCTTCTCATGAATATGCTTAATGATGCATAAATGTCTTCTTTAATTGTAAACCAGCCACCTGCACCATCCCTAAAAGTGTATCTAAAAGTTTCTTTATTGACCCTTTGTTACCAGATGGTTGCATGTTCGAGGAATACAATGCTGCTGCTTGGTAACTGTGAATCAAGTGCATCAGTTGGCTACAGGAGGAATTCCGCAGGCATTCAGCTTCTTCCGAAGCCTTTACCTTCACAAATAAAAACAGAACCCAAGCTGTAGGCTTTGTAGATTGATCCAGAAATCTTCTACCTATGCCAGCTTCTGAGGGTGCCACAGAGGTGATCACACATCTGATCAAATGGTGAGAATGTGTACCCAAGTGTTAGGTCAGATGATAATGATACCCACTTTGTCAACATAAGATGGGCACATAGTAGTCAGGGATAGAGATGGCACTGTAAAACAACCATGTGGTCAACTCCAAAAAAGGCTTAAAAGCTTGTGATAGATTCAATGGAAAAAGTTTATGCTACACAAGTCACTGGACTTCAGTATTCCTCAAGGACTGCTTATCTACCAGGGGTAGCATCTACCAGAAAGAGGGACTTCCTTTTCCATCTTACCCTACCAATTCTTAATTTGCTCTGAGAGGTATTTCAGGTTTTCATTTCTTGTTGATTTACATACATAAGAGGTTCCTGGGGTGAAGTTGGGGTAAAATGTCATTGCTATATATGTGAAGTGAAAAGTATATGTCTGTACTCCTTTGTTTTTCATTTCTCAGTTAGATGTGCACTTCCTTCATGCAAGAGAAAGAAAACCTTAGAACGCTTGCTTGTCTGTCTTTCAAACTCTCTAAAATTAGCTTGTCATGAAATGTAAAACTAATATGTAGTTGTAAAATCCACTGCCAGCGTTTTCCTCACTACTGGCTGATGGCTAAGTAGATTTAGAAATGAAAGGGGTTATTATAAAGTGATTATTGAATAGCTAGGTATGTCATTTTAAACAAGCAACTAAAATCTCTGTTGCAGATTCAGAATGTAATCTTGTTTGTATCATTCATAGTTAAAATCTGATTTTGATTGTGGAGGAGTAATCATATAATGTAGGTAATTTGACAAAAATATATCTAAAGTTGTTTTTCTTTCATTCCTTATTTCAATATATTGGAATTTAAATGACTCACCATCTAGAGTATATCTGTAAAGTGTCAACAACATAAAGAAATATTAGATTCCATTTGCTTTGGTTCAGATTTAAATTTTACTATAAAATGAGAAGTTCCTATCAGCTCTCTCATGAAAGGAAATGTGCAGAAATAGATATTTAAAACATACTTCCAACTTTAAAAGTGTGTTGTTATTGGTGGTTAGTCCAGTATTGTGCAACCGTGTATTTCAGTCTCAAGATTTAGCCTCAGTGAGATAAGTATAGCCACAGGATGGTGAATAAGAACTGAAAGCGTTAAGGAAATGTCATTCATTCATGTTTCTGTATCCAGTGCTTGTGACAATACATTGCTAAAAGCTTAAATCTAAGGCATCATCTGGTTTCAAGCAACAGCTATAGTGATTTATTTATTTTTTTTTGTAATTTGTAAGCTGATGCCTTCAGTGCTTATCAGAATGTGCTTTCAATGAATCTTCTGAAATTAGCTCGATATTTTGGTTCTGACCTGAGACACTGTATATTTTTAGCTCATATTTCAACTTGAAATACTGCTCAAAGAATTCAGGCGATAAGCTGATATTAGTACTTCTGATCCCTCCTGGAAAATGGAGACCTGTGCCATATCTCACATACAAGTTTGAGGAGAAGTGAGTGAGGATTCAAACTATCTCATTTTAAAAACTTTGCCTGGTCGTTTTACTGCTGTGAGCTATAACAATATATTTTAGCATTTTCTGAGCTCTAGCAGTCATTTTGTTTATTTTGACCTTCAGTTTCTTTGTATGTATATAAACTAGGGAAATACTACCGTTATATTATACAACAACCCTCAATGCTCTTAAGTCTGGAACAATTTCAAAGGGTGCAGAAAGGATACTCAAAGGCTGCTGCTCAAGTTGCATATCACCCTGATAACTTTAGGGTACCTGAGCTCTTGTATTTGTCTTCTTTCACTGTCATATTGACTGCAGTAAGAGGTTTACCATAGGATACAATTATAAACAAATATAGAATTGTTTATTCCCTCTTTGTCTGGACTGCAGGAGTCTGAAGTTCTGCTGTCTTACAGTTCTTTCTCTCATTAGCTCCAGGGCTCTGCTCCATCCCAATATTTTCTAAAATGTCAGATAGTACTTTAGGAAGACTGATGGAAGAGCTGCTTTAATGTGGGAGTCATGTATTTTGGAGAAGGAGGGGCATGTTCTTTTGGAATTGCTATTAGCAAGTAATAGTGAAAGACTGGTAAAGAATTTTAAATACTATAACTCAGAATCTTTCAAGGAGATGCTGAGTATCTTCTGCAGTCATTTCCTTTTACCTGAATAATCTTACTAGCCATTGCTATTAATTTCTATAACTGCTCCACGACACGATATTTGGTTTCACTTTCAAACAACTGGACTCCACAGGACAATGGCATCAGAATCATCTTATTAGGACTTTGATTTCACTAATTTCTTTTCTAAAATATACATATATGTTAAAATCTCTGAAATTACACTGCCCAAATTCTTGGCCACTGTTTCTTTCCTCTCCACAGTCTTTTTGGTATATTAGAAACTTTAATCGATTAGCAGATTTGATTAATTGTGATTTTTGAGCAAAATAAATCTCTTCTTGAATTTAATTTGGTTGTTGTAGAACTTGTAGAAAAACTAATTACAATGATATAAAATCATTCCATTGCTGTTCAGCATGATCTCTCACAAAACTCTCCCACCAAGTTTGCAAATAACCTCACAGTGTTTGCTGCCATGTATAGATTGGGTATATTTGCCTACTTCCTTGTTTGGTGTTGCCTATAGATATACAAATCTTTAGATTTGAGTTTAAATATGGGCAGGTGTTGTTACTTTGATAGAAGCTGGTTCATAAAGCTGTTCACCTGTAGAAGAAACACTATTTCATCACTTCCTGTTGTACCTTCCTGAACACAGCACCTGGGTACAGCAGAGACCTGATTTGTGTTGGGTACCATCTGAAAGACAAAGCAGCGCATTCAGATGGCTCTAAGGGTATCTTCTTATCTGGAGAACTGTAGCATAAGTAGATGTGTCTAGCTTTATAACCTCTGCAGGTGGAGTTACACCAAGGAAGGAGAAACGTGGATGAAAAACAGTGTGCATAAGGACATAGAAACTAAGAGCTGTGATCTCCATTCTTAAATATTCAGGTGTATAGTGTTTTAGTTTATCCACAGAAAGAAGGGAACTTTCTGTCTCCTTATCAGTATTTCTCTTTTGTTTTTTTCCTGGAAGATACTTCAGATTCAGTAAAGTGACTGACAAGTTGATCATTTTAACCAGAATGGTTAAAGCATGTGTTTGAATGAAAACATGGGTATTCTCATTTGAAACAAAACAAGGGTAGCAAGTTGTCTGCTGAATCAGATGTCACTCTGATTCAGTAGGCAGAATCAAGTCAAAAGTGTGCTTATGGTCTCTGTCACTGTAGTAAGCAAGCTCTTTGCTTAATGAAATTACATACAACATGGATAGTGATGCTGGACTACTATGATCCCATTTATCTCATAAGGATTTGATGTCAAAAGATGTTAAGGAAGTCTGTGACAAAACCAGGAGATCCTGGATGTCATAACTGTATGTTTAATTATCACTTATAATAAATACAAAATAATAAAACAATATGTTTTATTTTCACTTCAAAGAGTTGTAATATGTAATATCTCAAATTTCAGATAATTTTTTAATTGTAAATTCTTTTCTTACTTAGTTCATCCTTTACTTTCTATGGAAAGGTAATAAAGACCAATCTGGAACTGAAATCACAAGAGTTATTACAGAGCTGAACCATGTCAGTATTTTGCCTAAACAAGAAATAAAGCCTTCATTCCTGTTGGTGAGATGATTGTCTGAACTGTGTTCAGAAGGAGCCATCTGAATGCGCTGCTTTGTCTTTCAGATGGTACCCAACACAAATCAGGTCTCTGCTGCTACTGGAGTACCACAGAGGGGCCAGAAATCCTTATCCCTCTTGTGTCTCAGTTTCATTTCAGTAGACATGTGATGAAAATACAAAACTTCCAGTCTTAGCTTTCATTCTGAAACCACACTTTGATGATCAATTCTAAAAATACACTGAAATGTCTCTCTGTGATTTTGAAATCGAAAAAGCATTGTACTTGTAGTAAGAGGTAAAGTGTGAAGTTCCAGAGAAATGAGCTGTGAATTGAAGCTGCAATGGAAATTGATCCTATCTGTCAGTCTCTGCTCCATATTCTTGGGAAAACAGAGGGGAGCTGAGAAAGAACCAAGATGACTGACTAAATGGGATGCTAAAGTGCCAGAGGCTAGAACTGGGGTTGATGGTCCCTCAGGTCAGAGCTGCAACTGTCAGACTTTCCTGCCTGATACCTGCTGAAGTCGACAGGAGGAGAGCAGTAGGAAAAACGCTGCAGGCACCATCAGGGGAATTGGTAAGAAGTACCTGGTGCAGCTTTAGGCATGACAGGCAGTGCTATCCTCTGGGAGGACAACCTCTTCCTTTATGTACTGGTAGACCTCATTTTCCCAATTCACCTCCTGATTTGTAGCAGTGAGGCAGAAGAAAATGGCTGGGATGCTGAGGAGCAGCAGAGCATCTGTTTATCTAGAGAACTGCAGAGGGTGGGAGTGTTCTAGCTGTATGGCATCGGTATCCCTACAGGTGGAGTTCCTTTCCCCTGCTTTTGTTGGGTTTTGTGCATGTCTTTGTTATGTGTTTTTAATTAAAAAATCCATTGTTACCCTATTTATTTATTTTTTTGGTTGTTAAAGGTAAATGTTTTTCCCTTCATCTTGTTCCTTCTGAGCTACTTGTAACCAAAAATAGTTGTGTACTTGGAGCATACAGGTCTGTTATGACTGAGAGCTCAACTATATAGAGCTAATATCCTCATGACTGTAATGAAGTCATATCTGGTTATCAAAGTGCGGTATTATAAAGAAAGAGACAACAATGCAAGTAAAGTAGTGTTTATTCAGGAATTCAGGTTTTGTTGATGAAAAAATAATAAAGCATAGTCTGTTCCACTGATTTCGAGACCTTGGAAGTGAGATGGAGGAAACCAAATGGGTGGATTCTTTGGCGTACAGCCTAACATCTTCAGAGGCTCTTTCATAGATAGACTTCTTTGGAACATTCAATTTCACTTTCTCAGTGGGTGTCCACTGTAAAATTTTTCCACCTGGTGCAACATCTTGCCTTATTTTTCCTTAAATTTCTTTATTTCCTCTGACCTAGTTCTTTTTATCTTACCTGTCTCTTTCTCCTTTCCACTTAAGTACTAGCATGGGCTGGGTCACACCAATCTTGTCCCATACAGGGATCATTGGGGCCCTCTCAGCTGCATCATCTGTGAATGGTAACAGACACAAGCTGTGTCACTATCTGATATTCTGGATTACAGAATCAAATTAGGAACAAAAGCATTCAAGATTTCTGCCTTGTCTGATGTACTTTATCCTGTGACTATCAACAAAAGCTATATTTTTTCCAGCTTTTACAGACCACTCTCTGTATTCCTTTGCCTGTTTTAATTTAAAGTAAGAACATATACGTCATTCTCATAGCAGTAATTTCAAGATTTAACCAGAGTACTAAGTTGTACTTCTATTTAAGGTGGTGGGTCATGAGAAGATCATCCTCCTGGATAGAAATCTTGGGTAGATTTTGATCTAGTTTTTTTTTGTTTTGTTTTGTTTTTTCCATATAGCCATTCAATTTCAGTTTTCAAATGCTATGAATTAGTTTTATGGCTCTAATAAAACAGATTTCTCAGCTCCCCTGTGAGTTTTCTGATGTGAATACTATGGAACTAAGCAGACTGATCGTAGCTATGAGCTTTGTTCAACTGCTTAATGTTGTATGTCAGGGCCACCTTAATTTTGTTGAGTTTCTAGCCCTATTTAGCCTATCCAGCTGGCGATACAGTTCTATAATGCCAATCAGATGCACTTTGCTATTCATAGTCTCCCCTGAATGAAAAAATGCTTAGAAGGTGATAGGGAACAAACAAACAACAACAAAAAAAAATCTCCTTTTTCATGAGATTTGTCAGAGTTAAATGCTTAAGGAATATATGAAACTGTCATGGCTTTCCAGTCTCTGAGGTTCACCTCTCATTAATCATAGCTGTTGTAGCAACAGCAAATACCCCAAACATCAGGTTTCTCTGCTGGGCTATATGAGTTTGGAAGCAAGTAAATGACTTTACCAATTTATCCTTTGTGAGGAAAATGTTACTGATCTGGTCACCAGAAAGAAGGTTAGGATTAGATATGTTACTGGGTTAGTTTTGTTTTGTCATTTTTTCACCAATTGGGAAATATAATACACTGGTGATCAACACATTTGGATAGTGGCAGTTGATTAAAAAAAAAAAAAAAAAGAAGAAGCTGGAGGATTGAAAAATAAGAAAACAACACTGCTTTGTAGATGTACAGAGAACAAGCAATTTCTTAACACCTTTTCTTCAAGCAGCTAAGATGAATAACATCTTTGAACACGCATTTTAAGCAGGGATTTTATTTAAAAGTAAAAAGATGAAGCCCTGTGTAAATTGTTTAGAACATTCCCAGTGAAGACATGTTGATTAATAAACATTAAAGAAGGAAGATGCATATTAATTTGTTTACGTATAAGAGGCTTCTAGCTCATTAAATGTCTTCTAAGCATTTAACTAGTGAAGCAGTGTATAAAACCAGACATTGTCTTTAATCTTGTTGAGGGTTCCAATATGAAAACAAACAGATTACTGCTAAATATGTATAATAGTTCTACTAATGACATTCTTTTAAAAATGTGGGGTGTCTGCCAGCTCAGTGTTTGAGCTGTAATTTGTGGAAATCTGGGTTCAGTTTTGTAAGTCAATTGCTAAGACCAATAGGAATTGATACATTTTAACTTCATCAACAACAATAGTTGGATAATTAAACAGTTGAAAAAATTATTGCTTATATATAGCCACAAATTCTTGGTATGATTTGATTAGGTATCGTTTATGCTTGGTTATTAGCTAAGGAACATTCAGGTGCGGTATGATGTCTTACATGCCGTCTGTCAGTTCTTTTTGTTCTTTACCAAACTGCTACTGCAAACAGGTATTTGTACTGTTTTAGATGTAGTTAAAAAAGACAAGAAAGAAGCTAGTTACATCTAATGTTTATGGGAAAATAACCCAATGGACCATTTTAAAGAAATTAGAATATTATCTTAATGTCCTGGTGAAGTAGAGATTGAGCGATTGCTTTCAGTCTAATGTAAAAACAAGTGAATAAGAAACAGCTGATGAAACACCTAACTTTTTTTTTCTTTTGTAAAAACTGTCCTTGGAGAAAATGTGCATATATTTACAGATTTTCCCTAAAATTACCTTTTATTTTTAGATACCCGATTTGCTTAAATGAAGGCTTTTGCTTTAAAAGTGTTAACATATTAATTTGTAACAAAAATTGCACAGTATTTTTTTGAAAGCAACAAATAGGTAAAAAAAGTGAACATTATTTAAACTACAGTTTGAGTTTAAAAATAAAAAGTTTGGGTTTTTTGTTTGCTTATAATTTTCCACTGGAGATACTTCATTTCTCAGTGTAATTTTCTGACTTCTTTAGACTTCTTGTCATTTGTACTGAGAGATAAAACAGTGGATTTGTTTCAACTTACGTGTCATATTTATAGAACTGTAAAACTTATTACTCTCATGTACTGCTGTAATATGCATAAATATTCTCTTTTATTATTATAATATGCATCAATGATCATACTAGAATTATATTGGTAATTTTGCAGATCCAATGCGTGGGCCACGAAAACTGGAGGTTGTGGAGATCAAGTCTAGGCAAATCACTATTTGCTGGGAGCCATTTGGATATAATGTCACACGTTGCCATCGGTACAACCTCACAGTCCATTATCGTTACCAGGCTGGAGGACAAGAGCAAGTGAGAGAAGAAGTAAGCTGGGATACAGAAAGTTCACATCCGCAGCACACCATTACTAATCTATCACCATATACAAATGTCAGCATCAAGTTAGTACTAATGAATCCTGAAGGACGAAAAGAAAGCCAAGAACTTGTAGTACAAACTGATGAAGATGGTGAGTTTTTGTATTTGTATATATATATATGTATATACACTGTACGTGCGTCCTACTTGATGATCAGCGTGCCTTTCTGTATGTTCTACTTTCGTTGGCTGTAACAAATTTTTCACCAACTTCAGTAATTTTAGGGCAGTGAAAGATCTACTAAATGTATTGTCATGGTCTTCTACAAAATCTATAACATTATACATCATTTTTTCATTTCTTCACTAAGCTCACAGTATCTGCTTGAACTATGTTCTGCCACTTAAGAGTTTCAGTATCAGTGTGAAAAAATGTCAGGTGCTGATCCACAGTATCTTTATGTAAGCTTTTCTGCTGAGTGATATTCTCTACATTAAATACTTTTTCCTGATTCTCAGTTTCCATCACTGAATGCTCATAATTGCTTATCCGGACAATGTCTTTTGTATATATATACATATATATACATTACAATATAGAGATACTCCCTCTCCTTTAGCATTTTTTTAGCTAAAGTAGGGTTTTCAGAACACATTCATTTTAAGTAATAACATAATTTGTCAGACTTTTTATTGAAGTATGGGCAGCCAAGTTGGCAGCTGAGTCTCAAAAATGCTGTAGTAACAGTGCATGAAAAGATGTTAACATCATTCTAAATCCTATGTGATATTATTGTCCACATTGAGTTCACAGGAGTACTGATAGCTATTGAACCGAAATGGGACTTACTTTTTATGCACCAAGAATCAGCTCCACCTTATACCTTGTACTAAGGTATATAGCCCCTTGCTGCCTTCTCCAGGTGTGCCTTAGGCTTTTTGGCTTTGCTTATAGGATACTTCAGTTATCTACCCTTCAATGGACCCTTAA
The DNA here is from genome assembly GCA_013399175.1 of Odontophorus gujanensis. NCBI lineage: Eukaryota > Metazoa > Chordata > Aves > Galliformes > Odontophoridae > Odontophorus > Odontophorus gujanensis. The sequence goes on along the minus strand of VXAB01006039.1, from coordinate 49,822 downwards.
CAAATGACTGGGATTGCTTAATGCAACAGATCTATTCTTCCAGTTCTAATATCTGCAGTCTGACTAGGAGTAGTTGTGTATTTTCTTCCAAATTAATGATGAATTTACTACAAATATTTTGAAAAGATTTCTAGAAAAAAATTCAGCAATGACAAATTTCTCTTATAATAAATACTTGAAGAGTATCATTTAAAACTATTAAATCATTTAATATGTACTGTAATGGTTTTGTATAGTACTAATTTCTAATCAAAATGTATGAGGAAATAAATTAAAACAATTTACTAATTTAGGTTGCTAATGCAACATATTTTACCAAGCATAGCTAACAAAAAAGTTGCTTAATTAAAATTAATTTTGCTGTCATCCCCTTGTTTTTATTCAGTTTAATTGTAGGATGCAAAAGCAAAGGATCTTATTGATGAATGTACCACTTCTGTCTTTTCTTTAAAATTTTATATAGTATTTGTTTATTTCTGGCCCTCTGGAACTTCACAGTATACTAAGACATCTTAAAAACCAGTATCAGTGGTTCAGAGAATACTATTTCTTTTTATTATTATTCTTTCCATAATATTAATCAGTTTTGAAATATCAAGCCTGAAAATCTATGATTCTGTCACTGCAATGTTTTTGCAAATAGTAAAAAAAAATACAGCTTTTTAGTATATTATACACTTTCACTAGAGCACATATATCTATGTGTAACAGACCCAAATCACACACACACACACACACACACAGAATCACCAAGGTTGGAAAGTAAGATCATCCAGTCCAACCATTCACCCCTCACCAATAGCTCTTACTAAACCATTATAATATATGTTGCAAGGGCTATGCCCAGTTGAATTTTGAGTATTTATCAGACCCTCCTTTTCTTTCCTCAGTAGTGTTTTACTGCAAAAGTGTAATTCTCACTTATTCCTTTTTATACTGAAGTTGATGCAAGTTTCCTTAACAGTACTATCTTGTAAAATAAATTATTCTCGTTGCCGAGCTACCCTGGTCATTGCTTCATCTTGGGGAAATAATTGTGAGTGTAATTTTCCTGTAGATTATATATTGTATGTTGAGGTGTTTAACTTAGGGAGATGGAGAAGAAGTGGTTATACACATATGATACATTTAACAGATTTTGTGGAATATGAAATGTATCTCAACAATTAATATCTCTCAACAAAAATGGATAGATGGCTTTTATATTTGTTTTTCCTTTTCTTATTCATCAGTTCCAAGTGCTGTACCACTTGAATCCATTCAAGGGAGTACCTTTGAAGAGAAGATTTTTCTTCAGTGGAGGGAGCCTGTGCAAACATATGGTGTGATTACTTTGTATGAGGTATCAAGCATTTTGTTCTGTTTTTTCCTTTCATGTATTGTATTGGTTTTTAGAAGTGCATAATTCGTATGTAATTGAAAGAAAATATTTTTCCCAATTTCTGTGAAATAAATACTCATCTTGAAGATAGTAGCACTTACAAAGTAATAAAATCAACTGTGTAATATAGAAATGGATTACTGCAAATCCCAAGAAAGATATTGAGTTATCAACTTGAAGAAAACTGCTATATTTAGAACCATATGATACAGTATTCTGTCTAGTAATGTGGAACTAATATTTAAGACTGAAAGACAGATCTTAGTAGATTATTTTTTTAGAGGAGGCATAATGCAGTGAAGACAGTCTTCGTCACATTTAGGTGAGACTCATTACAGGTACCCTATTGTAAAAGAAACAAGCAGGCATAATTAAAAAAAAAAAAAATCTATCATTTTTAATGTAAATTCAACAAAATTATATGTTGTAGATGTCTAAAAATCGCTGCTTTTCCTCACATGAAACCTCTGCCTGAATACCTTTTAGAAAAATTGACAAAAGACTGCACAGATTAAGCTGTCAGACAGTAATCACTGTTAAGCCTCTTACCTGACCTTACTACAAAATTGGTATTGAAATGCTTTGTTTTTTTTTAAAAAAAAGCACCACCTAAATGAGGTATGGCATAAGAGAAAAGTTAAATTGAATGGTAACCTATTGATACTGTTTTGAAAACTGTTTTATTATAAGAGGATAAAATGTTACGAAAATGTATGGATTGATTCTTTTATAAAGCTAACTACTTTCCAGCTAGTTCAACAATTGCCTATCTGCAAGGATCTGAATGTTCTAGTAAATATGCTAATGTTTTTATTGATGTTTGGCTTCATGTACGTAGAAATACACAGAGTCAAATCATCTGCTTATAAACATGCATACATGTCTTGCTATATTGCTGGAGGAGTTTGCGCAGTGTATATGTGCAGCTCATCCTTAAATATATGTTTATAACTTCATCAGCTGTAATGGCAGTTGTACAGGTGTTATTGAGAGGCAGAAAAAAAACAGGTTTGCCTAAGTTTCCAGGGTATTCAGGATAGCAAGTTTTTGAACACCGAAAGAACCTAGCATTCCAACAGCAAAGAGAGTATTGAAAATAAAATACTGATGTCTTCTGCTGTTTATCTTGCACTCCTCAAAGCAGGGTAGAGAGAGCTAAGTAATCATTCAAAGCAGAAACTTGATTTCATTGACTTCTAACTGTAAGGTACCAGCAAGACTTTTATAGCCAAACCAGTTTTTGTTCTAAATGCCATCCTAGTCCAGTGAGTTGGCTGAACATGAACAGATCAGGAGGACCAATACCTAGCTAGAACTGCACTGGGCAAGGAGTGCAAAGAAGATCAAGAAACACTTCTACAGATACATCAGCCATAAGGAAAGACACCAAGAATGCCTACCCACCCTTAGTGAGCAGCATAGGCAGGCTCATAACGATCAACAGAGTGAAGGCTGAAGTACTTATATTTTTTGCCTCAGTCTTCACTGACAGCTGCTCTTCACATACCCCTCAGTCAGATGAGTCAGAAGTTAGGGACTGGAGGAGCAAAGTCCCTCCTACTGTAAGTGAAAGTTAGGTTGGTGATCACCTGAGGAACCTGAACATTCGTAAGTCTGTGGGTCCTGGAGACATGCGTCCCAGAGCCTTAAAGGAATTGGCTGATGTAGTAACCAAGCCACTCTCAATGATATTTGAAATGTCATGGCAATCAGGTGAAGTCCCTGGTGACTAGAAAAAGGACAGTGTCATGCCTATTTTTAAGAAGGGTAGAAAGAATGATCCAGGGTACTTCCACCTTGTTAGTCTATCCTCTGTACCAGGGAAAATCATAGAACAGATCCTCCTGAAAGCCATGCTAAGGCACATGGAAGAGATGGAAGTGATACAAGACAACTAGCATGGCTTCACCAAGGGCAAGTCTTGCCTGACTGACCTAGCGTCCTTTTATGATAGCATAACTGCAGCAGTGGACTAGGGAAGAGCCACTGGTATCATCTGGACTTCAGTTAGGCCTTTGGCATGTGACCACATATCTTTCTGAACTGGAAAGATATGGATTTGATGAGTCATGAGATGCTGGTTGCAAGATGATGCCCAGAGAGTAGTAGCCAGGGAATCAATGTCCAGATGGAGATGAGTGATGAGTGGTTTCCCTCAGGGGTCAGCACTGGGACTTATGCTCTTTGATATCTTCATCAGTGACATTGACAGTGGAGTTGAGTGTGCCCTCACCGAGTCTGTGGATGACACCAAGCTGTGTGAGACTAGACAGGCTCAAGCTGTGGGCCTAGGAAAATCTCATGAGGTTCAGCAAAGCCAAGTGCAAGACACTGCACCTGAGTCACAGCAACCTCTGCTATCAGTATAAGCTCAGGGACAAAAGGATTGAGCACAGCCCTGCCATAAAGGACCTGGAGATACTGATGGATGGCAAACTGGACATGAGCCACCAATGTACCCTCTTGCCCCAAAAAGCCTACCATATCCTGGGCTGCACCAGAAGAGGTGTGGCCAGCAGGTTGAGGGAGGTGATTCTTTCTCTACTCTTCACTGGAGTGATCACACCTGGAGTACTGTGTCCAGATTTGGAGTCTCTAGTACAGGGGAGATGTGGACCTGTTGGAAGTGCATCCACAAAAATGATCCAAGATGTGAAACATCTCCCTACGAGGACAGACTGAGGGAGTTGGGGCTGTTCAGCCTGGAGAGGAGAATGTTCTGGGAAGCAGCCTTTCGGTATCTAAAGAGGGGCTATAAGAAAGAAGGGACAGACTTATTTAGCAGAGTCTGTTGTGATGCAAGGGGAAACAGTTTCAAGTGAAACAGGAGAGATTTAGACTGCATATAAGGAAAATGTTTTTTATGATAAAGGGTAGCAAGGCACTAGAACAGGTTACCCAGAGAGGTGGTAGATGGCCCTATTCTTGGAGACATTCGAGGTAAGACTGGACCAAAGCTCTGAGCAACCTAACCTAGCTGTAGGTGCTCATCTTCATCGAAGAGGAGATGGACTAGATGGCCTTTAAAAGTCTCTTCCAACTAAAATGATTCTGTGAGTCTATGAGCACTCCCCAAGGAAGGACAGAGGACATTTCAGCCTGAGATAATCACAAATTGGAGAATCCCTTGAGCTAAAATGCCTGCAAATGAGTGAGTCAGCCAAAGAGTTGCAGCAGGGGTGAATGTACCTTCCCATCACTTGTCACCTGCCACAGGGCAATACACAACCAGAGGTGAAGGAGTTGTAGTGACAAAGGGAAAGCAAGGACAAGATTGCTGAGTACTTTAGCTGAGAGTTGAAGACATTCAATTTGACTGAGATATAAGCCTGACTCAGACCTAGGAACAAGGTTGTCCTTTCCTTGGCACCCTCTTCAGCTGGTGGCTATTTTTCAAATGGTCATCCCTAAGACTGCAGCAGGAGATGCCTTCTTTATGTGTTTGTGTTTTTAAGTGTGGATTATTTAATTATGACTTTTAGTGAAGAACAGTACTCATTGTCAAAGGTTTTAGGAAATGACAACTGTTAAAGATGTATAATATCAACACTTACATGCTTGTGAACATTTTTTCTGTCCATCTTCTTAAATAGAATGATGTGGGATAATTAAAACAAAAAAGAATGTTAGCTGTTACTTAATTATATAAAGCGCTGGAATTCACAAACAAATGAAACTTCATAAGTAAAAAGAAGGAATGAATAGTTCTTAATTTTTAATAATTTTCTTATTTTTAAGTTCTCATTACAGTATGTGGAATTTAGTAATTAATATTAAAATATACTGTGAACTTATATTAATATTCCTAATGAAAACTGAAAATACTGCCTGAATCAAAGAAGGAACTGAGGATACAGTATACATTTTACATATATTTTTAGCATTTTATCTCTCTTTCTTCCAAAGGAGAATCTGACCTAGGTACAATATAATAACCTGAAAATTTTCAAATTAGCAATTACAATATCTAAGCTTCAGACTAAAATATAAGCTCTACCCACTTTCTGAAAAATTTGCCTTAAGCTGCCCTTATCGTCTCCTAAGGATAATCTTATTCAGAGCAAAGTGTAATTAAAGTCAAATCAGTTAGAAGTAGGAGCCTCTTCTTTTATTATTTATGTGCTTTTACCCTGTTGTTTTGTTTTTGCATTGCTGCTGATCAAAACCAACTGTAAGACAGGTTCAAAAAATGACATTGTTAAAGGCAGCTTCTTAAAGGAATTAATGTAAGCCTGAACCCATCCTTTAGAGTTGTAATCTAGCTGTCTCTAAGTCTCTGTATCTATAAAAGTAATAACTCATACCAGTTATGGCTGAATTTCTATGTCCCTTCCTGGGATTCAGGATTTGAAAAGAATAAGAGAGTAAGATAGCTTATCATAAAATGTCTGACAGCACATACATCAGAAAGGTTTACTGGATAAAGATGCAATCTTTGTCCATCTGTTCAAGACAGTTTATAACTTTCTTATTCTTTTGCAGATCACCTACAAAGCAGTCAGTTCCTTTGACCCTGAAATAGATTTATCCAATCAAAGTGGACGAGTCTCAAAGCTAGGAAATGAAACACACTATCTCTTTTTTGGACTGTATCCTGGTACAACCTACTCTTTTACCATCAGGGCCAGCACAGCAAAAGGTTTTGGACCTCCGATCACAAATCAATTCACCACTAAAATATCAGGTATTTAATGCAGGGATATTATTGTTTGCTTTTAATAATGACATGGGTAATTTTTTGGTTGCTTATTTCTTCTTTAGGATTTTACAAGCAGCAGATTGAAAGCAAAATAAGTGTTCGTCCCTGAAGATGTCAAAGTGGCACACATTAGCATACTTGAAAAAACTTCCCAAGTGTTTAAATACCAGCTAGTACTTGGAAATTCCTATTCATACTGTAACTTACTACCCAAGATACCCAACAAATTATGTGCCTACAGTCAGTACCAGCTGCTGTTATGACGTTTAGCATAGGGTTTTTTGGACATGAGGAAGTGGGCTCCATTCAGAGCTTATTCAGCCTTGACATGATTCTAAATTAGTACAGTAACAGTGCTGGAAAATCTCTTTAATGAGCCATGAACAATTGAAAGTAGAGCAGATACACTGTATGTCCGGTTCTTAGTTAGAAAGCGCAGCTGACTGCCAGCCAGCGTACATTCCTAGCAGATATGTGAACCAAAGTGGGTGAAACTGTATTAGAGAAGAGCATCAGGAGTTGTGGTTTTCAGATAAGAGCAGCATGACTCTGTCACTTCTGCAGAACCATGAACAATATCTTAAAGCCCTCCCAGAGGCAGAGGAACGCTTAATTTCTCCAACTGATGGGATGCAATATTATTAAATACCCTAAAATCCTCATGTAATTGATGTCAAAATGTTTTGCATAGTTAAATCTCTTTACTTTTCACTTCCCAACAGTCTTCTTGGGAGTTAAACTGAGAGTTGGACCTTGATAATGTATACAGATAATTGTGTATCCATTTGTGATCAAATATGCTTTTAGAAAAGATAAGGAAAAGCTTAGAGAATGAGCAAAATCTTGTTTTTAACTCTCTTTATGTATATTTTTTTGTCTGTCAATCATTTTCTGTCATCACAAGTCTTAATCAGAAATAGAGCAATTCCCCTTTATTAAAGGAAAGGGCAGTTAATGTGAGGTGGGAATTATTGCTAATTGAGGTAACTGTAGAGGAAGAAAAGAAAAGGTTGTTAATTTTCAAGTTAGAAAATTATTCTTGGAAGAATGTCTACCAATAATTAACACTGATCAGTGAAGATGGGATCATCCTGCCTTTTCTCACATTACGCAAAACATTTCTGTGTCAGAAATGAAATTCTAACATAGCAAGTCTTGGTAGGACTTAGGATGATAGAAATAGACCTCACTAGAATGAGGAAAGAAGGAGGCTGTTGATAATAGAGGTTGTCTGGGAATAGTGACATGACCTAAATTGTTCTTTTTTAAAACTTGCTATGTTACCAACAAAAACTCATTAGCCTGAGTGGACATTAAAGCCATGCTTTGAAATGAGACAAACCTCCAAGGAACCATCTGGTGAGGTTTTACAAACCATCTTCTCAGTACCCAAATGTCTTTAGTATTTTGTCTTAGTTATTGTGCTAACAGGAAATGTTTAAAGTTTGTCCTGGGGTCAAAGCCAATCTCTTGGTGTATTTACATAAAATAGAAGCAGAATGCATTTCATAGTATCATGGAAGAACTACAACTGAAATTTTAGCTCTTGAACATGATGTCATTTTTTGCAGTGCTGTTGGCCTGCAGTCTTACCTGTAGGCTTTGAGGCTCTTAATGTGTCTCTATTGTGAGGAGGTGTGAAATGAAAATGCTGAACATCTATAAAAAAAAAAAAAGGTTTCATAGCACATTTTAGAACAGATGATGTGGCAACTGTGCATTCTGACCAGTCTTTAAATGGAGTCATTGCATGTTAATTTGTCTGACTCTAGATTGCATTTTCATAGTCTTAATTTCCTGTCTTAAGTTGATGAGTAGTATTATTCTGTACTGTAAATAGTTGCCATGTTTCATTCAATAATGTGATTGGCACTGATGGATGAAGTGATCTGTATGTAAATACGCACTACTAAAAGGAGAACGATTAGCCATACCTGCTATCAAAATTGATGGACACTCTATGAAGACTGTTATCTATTGTGTACAACTTTGTGATAAGTGTGCTGCACAGGCTGAATTTTTTTTTATGCTGCCTTTCTCATCCAGAAGAATTTCATCCCTTTCAGGAACATCACGGACATACTGAAAAATTTTCATGACCAATACATTACTGAAGAGTTTTCAAACAGAGTTTTAAATATTTAGCATGAAGAGAGACATGAATCTGAGTCATTACTCTGAAAATCTTTCCAAGTTTGGTCAAACTGGTAATGTTGTGTTTGACATGAATGAGGAGACTTGACAGAATTGAGCAGCTAATGTCACAATAGGCTCCATCCTCATTAAATAGATTCAGACTGAGCTTAAAAAGGCTTGCCTACATGTCCATAAACCCAGCATGGTCCACCCCAGACACACAGTCTCTAGCTTTGTTGGATCTGAGTTTTGTGCTGCTGAGGACCAGGGTGTGCAAAAAGTATGAACAGGAAAAAATATCTCCTGTTTTCTCTCTTATTTGTTGATAAACTTTTTCACTTGTGGGCAATGTGGGAGAGGTAAAATCCTAGCTGAGATAGAAGAAAAGGGAAAAAGTAGATAACGTCCAAGTACATGTGGAGAGGAGATAAAGTAGCCAGGTCACAGAGGTTGAAGTAGGAGTACCATAGCTCATAGCCTGGGCAGGGAGGGAGACTAAAATTAATAAACATTGCTTTTAAGGACCTAGCAATCTCAACTCAACAAGACTTGTCAAGATGTATGCAAAGGATCATGGGCAAGAAATGGCAATGGTAGCGTTCTAGAACTGTTTACACAGCTTTCAGATTTCCACTTACTCTGTGATTCCCTCATTTTCAGGATAGCCTGCTTGAGAATGGGGCATAATTTGGATAAATTCTAGGTATACAAAACTACAAAGCTGAAATAAGTGAAAACTGCAGGGGGTTGAAACTAAGTGATTTTAAGCTCCCTTCCAACCCAAAACATTGTTAGTCTATGATACTTTATGCATGTGGAGGATAATATACTCTGAATAACTTCATCAGTGTAGTACACAAAGTGTCCAGCATCTGGAATATTAAACTAAATAAATTCAGATGCTAAATAGGTTCTTCAACTATGAGGATAATTAGCCCTTGGAAGAATTTAGAACTAAAGAAAAGATCTTACCTCCACACACACACACACACACACACACAAAAAAAAAAAGTATTTTCTCTTATAAGCAGGAATTAGTTTGGGGAAGTTCATTGTCTTGCATCATTCCTGTGGTAGATTGCAGTAGACTGCTTAACAAACCATTAACTGAGCAGCCTTCCATTGAATATAATAGTAAAAACACAACTAGGCCATAGCATTGAAAAAAAGTAACAGCATTAGAAGTTGGTAACAGAGGAATCATTTGTAATTTGTAATTGCTTAATGAAGACACAGTTTGCAAAAGTGCCATTGAGTGTGGCTTCAAACTATGATAAGCTCTCATGGTGGTAATCCTGTTTCATTATCATAAATGATATCTGTGGTGGACAGTAAGCCCATGACAGCTGCAGCAGAAATGACAAGTTCCAGGAGTGTATCCTACTACCACTGACATACTGAGAAAGCTGGACTCACAGTTTCAAAAAATACAGCCACTTTTGCATACACGTTTGTAGATGCTCTTATTTAAGTAATTAAAAAAAAAATAATTCATTTCACACTTATGAACCCTCAGTACTTTCTGAAAACTTACCTCTGTTGGGAGCTGTTGGCTATTTTGTAATTGTCAGTGAACCTGGATTTATTTATTTATTTATTTATTTTTAACCGAAATTATTTAACAGTTTTCTCGTACTGTAAGTGAAAGCATATTAAACCTTTATACAGTCTTTATATTTGCAGAACTCTTTACAATTACATACTCAAATAAAGATACAGCTCCTGAAAGAAGAAGTACGGGAATAATGATTTTTTTTGCTTCTTTTCCTTTCTTATTCTAGCACCCTCTATGCCACCGTATGAACTCGAGACACCTTTGAATCAAACTGACAGCACTGTGACAGTCTTGCTGAAACCTGCACAGAGCAGAGGAGCTCCTGTCAGGTACTGGGGGAAAAAGCTTTATAAAATTAAAACCAAATTGATTAATTTCTTGAACATGTTTTCTGGGGGTTTTCTACACAGCAATCAGTGTCTACATTCATGTCTGTATTAGCTCTAATTAAATTAAATAACTGAAGAAAATGAAAGTGCTTTGATGTTGAGTGTTCCTGTATTGTTTAAAGGATTTGATCCAGATGCAAGTGGCTTGTTCTTTGAAGATAAGGAACAAAGCCATAGTTCTGTTGTGTGGGTGGCTTCTTTAAGGTAATTGCTTACTGCAGTGTTGTAAGTTCAAGGGCATATCACATTTTCTATGCTGAGCTACTGTCTGTGATATTCTCTTTTTCTTGTTTACTTCTCAAATGTAGGATAATCAGTTCCTAGGAAGTTAACCACTTCTAAAAATATGTATTGTACAATTCATGAAGTATTTACATTTACTTGACCGTGAGAGCAGAATTACAGGAAAAAAAAAACAACTGGAAAACTAGTACCTACCATTCTTTGATGTTATATAGTACCTCTTAATGAAATTTCCAGTTTGCTGTGGTTTATTTCACAGTAAGATGCACGTTACCATGTAAGTCTTATATCTGTTGTGATAAAAGATGCCTGCTTTTCAGTGAAGAAAACAGAGGAATGATTGTATTACTTTGAATCATAACCAGTAAGGAGCTCAATACTCTGAATAGAGGAAAATACAGATGGGAAAAATACAGGTTTTTCAGAGGTTGAAGGAGTTTCTCCTTTTGACTAATCATGTAGCCTTAATAATGGTTTATCTTTTTGTTACTATTGGGAAGCATTTCCAGCTGCAGTGAATAATTACCAGTTATTCCCATCTTGCTGCTGAGGTTTTTGGTAATTCTTGGTAAATACGGATCTCCTGTATTTATATATACATAAATTATTATTTTCTGGGGGGGAGTTGTTTTCAGAATTATTTTATTATTATTATTATTATTTTGCAGTACTCATTGTTGTATTAGATATGTTTGTATGGGTGGATGGATGATTTTAGGAAATTGTCATTCAGACAACTGTAAAAAAACATAACACTGGTAAGTCTGAACAAGCTGAGAAGAAATCAGAAAACAATTAAGACATACAGCAAAACTAATTTAGCAGATTTTATGTTTGTGTTACTTCATGCTATAAAGCTGTAGTGTAGTCCTTCTGAATTCAAGCATCTGGATCAAAATAATAATATTTGGACACTGTTGCTTAAACACAAACTTATTAGGCCATTAAAAAAAAAAGAAAAAGCAGTTTAATTTCTTCTAACTGAATCATGAACTGAACGTTATTAATTCCTATAGCAATGGAGACGCATCAGAAGCTTTAAAAAGAAGCTAGATAGGAGATTAAGTACACCAAATGAGTGGATGAGTGGTTAAGAAAATAGGAAGAGAGATTTAAAGTAACATGAAGCTATAGAACTGACAAAAAGAGATGAACACACGGTAGCAAATTTACAGAGGTCTTTTGCAGCAGATCCTGAAGTGACTGCTGCCTTCAAACTCTTAATGTAAATACCTTGTGAAACAGAAAGTGGAAATTAAAATAGGAATTTATCAGCACTTTTAGCATTTTGTTTTACATTACACTCTGAAGCATGTTGTGGCATTGCTTGCAGAGCACATTCTGCTTATGAATGTTATCATCTCAATCTGTATTCACTGGGTGTGAGAAGTTTAGTCATACCTCATTTATGCACATCACTAAGAATGATGCCTTGTGTATTGATCCTCCTACAAGCACCAGCTTGGTTAATGCAGGTTTTTGAAACTACACTAAACTTGCAGTATAAATGATTGCTGTTTTTGTATTGATCAGCACAGCAGCCAGGTCACATAATTCCCGAGATGGATAAGGAGAACACAAGTTCTCACATTCAAGGCAATGAAGCTAATACCTGAGGCCGCTCAGAATTCCAACTTTTATTCTGGAATTAAATTATTTTTCTCTAATCGAATATGAAAAATCCTGCTATCTCCTGACTTATTTAGAATCCCCTCACAACTATAAAAGGAAAGAAAGGGTACACTCGTTGTTTAAATGTTGCTTCAAAAAGCAGAATTTCTAGACATGTTCAGGAAGCTCTGTTTACAGTGATAAAGTACACATTAATCACGAAGGCCAAATGGCATTCCAGGTTGTTTTAGAATTTGTACAACTGATCATGATTAAAATCTATTTTGTCAGAGTTTTAATACAACAAATACTGCTCAGTTTGTCTGCGATTTTGGGTTTTATGGCTGTTGCTGTGTTTACTTCTAGAAGATTATTTTGGAATTATGTATGTTTAAAGCAATAGTGCATTCAGTAATGATGAATATATGTACTTAGCAGTTGGCTAAGCTACTCAGATTTCTAGAATGACTGTAGCTCTTGAGGCTTTTTTTTTTTTTCAATTTAAGATTATGGTTCTGTGGAAATTGTGTTTTACCTGTGTTACTGTGGATATTCTTTTTTAAAAGGATGTGTATGAGTCAGTAAAGTTCTAAAGAGTTTGCTTTAAAAGTATACAAGTAAATATTTTTATGTAAGGGCCAAATGTGGGGCCAAATTGTCTGCAGGTGCACAGATAGGTCAGTTCCAGTTACTTCAACAAAGGAATGCTTGTTTATTGCAGAAGTCTGGAATGAAAATGGTAATGCTCGATGACTGCAAGCAATTAGTGTTATTTATGTGTTCATCTATGTTAGAAAGAGCTTTTGATTGTTTGCCGCATTACATTAAAAAAGGTTCGTGTGACCTTCTCGGGAAAAGTTTTCCTGCAAGCTTTTAGCAGCAGCAGAAGCAACTTTTCTTTGTCACATAGATTTCCATTCAGTCTTTCTATGATAAAGGTTGAGTGTTTCCACTACTTTTATCTGACTGGCATAATCAGAAAAATGCAGTCACACCATCACTCTCTTTGTGGTATTCAGTGCCACATCCTCAAAAAGCCGAAGTATAAACATCCCACAGATTTTGTCCCAGATAACACCAGAAATATTTGGTGACAGCGAGGCCTCTAGGAACAGCATGCTAGGGGAAGAGGTAAGAATGATAAGAAGCAAGATGAGACCATCCACACTCTACTCTGCCTTCTGCTCTGTGGATGAGTTTGTGATTAGGGCATCACCTTTCTCATCTTGCAATGCAGATCTTCTCTGAGCTAGACTTGCCCCATAAAACTCTTCTAACCAGATAATGAAATAAAGGATGATCCATTTAGCCATTCTTTCTGCACTTATGGAGTCCACAAACAGCTGATACCTCCTTCTTCCAGCCTGAAGTAAGAGAATAGGTCCAAGCAGAGCCAATTGTATCAGCTAACTTCATCCTGGATACAGTACTTGGCCTTTTGTTTGCCAGAGTGCCTTCATCCCTGAGTACGCGGGAGAAGTCCTGCAGCTCCTAGGACTTTCAAGCGAGACAGGATGAAAGAGAGACAGAACTGCAGCAATTACAGAATCACAGAATTGTAGGAGTTGGAAGGGACCCCTAAAGATCATCTAGTCCAACCCCCCTGCCAAAGCAGGCTCCATAGACCAGGCTGCACAAGTGTAGTTAAAAAGAACCTTGAAGAAAACACTCAGAAAGAAATCACACACAGATAAACCAAACCACACAATTTGGGAGTGTGCTGGAATGAAGGCAGTCTTTCTATTCTTCATTCATTCACTTCATCATCGGCACCACCAACTTCTTCAATGCACAAGTTGCTTGACCTAAAAAAGGAACAGCCCATACTGGGAAAACGAGTCAAACATCTCTTTATCCAAAGAGCCTGATTTTGAAACTTCTTACTTTTAATCACTCTTCCCTGAAGAAGTAATTTATATTTCAACCTAAAAGACTTTATTCAGTTATTAGGGATTTTGAAGCACAGCTGAAAACTGCCATAGGCATTTCAAAATACATATTATCTAAAGTGATAAGTACTCCTTTCAATTACTTTGTTGGGTAAAATAAACACTTCGTGATGTGTTCAGATTGTCTAAATTCCACAGAGGTTTATATTTCTTATTGATCTAATCCAGACCTTTGGAGACACACTGTAAATACCAGGTTCATCATCATATCTGGAACTGAAGCAGTCTGCAAACAGTCCTTGGGATGGAAACAGCAAGGTTCATCTTAATTTCCATTGTATGAAGTTTAGGATGTGCAGCACTGTTCAGACACTCCATAAGAAGAAATGGGATCATCTGAAGCCTTAGAGACAGTCTCTCAGAAATCTTCTTTTGGGAAAAAAGTCTGACAGACAGCCTTCCAGGGAAGCCACTAATTGTCTTAATCCTTGAAGCCAGGAAGCTTTGTACACTTGCTAATGCACAAAAACCAAGCAAAGCAAGCAAACCAAGCTGCTTGGGAACAGTGTCAAATATCGTTGGAACTCAAAAAGCAGGACTTCAAGCAGTCTGAATGGAAATGTTTCAGGATATTTTCCATAGCCTTGAAGTGACCATGGGGCACTCACATTGTTGTGAGTAGATGGCAGGCACAAGGCTGGGCCTCAAGTGCACAATCCACTTTTCAGAAAAGAGGTACTGCTATCTCAGTCTGAATTTCTGTAATGCATGGTAAAAGAGCCAATTCATTCTCATGCATGTATTATAGAGACAGGCAGCACTATGATTATAAATTCAGAATAAGTGAACAAGTGAGCTTTGAAATGGAAGAATGCTGATTTGCACAATAAGAGACATGTTACAGCGCTCTGTGTGGGCAAAAATACAGCAACAGCATATGCAAATAAAAGCATTGCTAAATCTGTATTTTTAGCTCTGACCTCTCACAGTTCCTACCTAGCATGTTATATAATGCAAACATGTTCTTGTAATTTCCTGCTATTCCCAGTGACATGACATGAGTAGTAACATAGTAATGAGAAATAAGAAAATCTCGTGTAGACATGGCTAAGGAGAAAAACATCAAATGTATTTAATGCGAGAGATTTGGAAAGCTTCCCAAAAAACTGAAAAGTGAACTTTGGCCTTCCAGAAACTCACTGATAAAACATTCTAGGTGGTATTTGTTGGATTTAGGATAGATAAATGGTTATGTTGAAATAATGTTTCTGTACATGTTCAAGGAGCATTACTAACTCACTAGTACCCTGAAATACCATGTTGAAAATGCAACTTTTTGAAATACTGTGAGATCAGGAGGCCTAAAGAGCATGAAGGGAACTTTCTAGTTTTTTTATTTACTTGTCACTGGCATCATTTCTATAGTTTAAGGATCTGTAAACGTAAAGAGTTGAATTGTAAGCTATTGGGTCAGCTCTTGCCCACAGACTATATTTCCAAATCGTAGTTTTACAACCTGCAAGCCAGCGAGCTAACTTCTTTCAGGCTGTCTGTGATACAGAAGGGATGGGGTTTTATTGGTGCCCATAATTATCACTTCTTTATAGCAACAAGTATAATTATTTATAGCAGAAGGGTCAATTTTGGTTTCATTGAGGGTACAGTACAATAATTGCTTGTGTTGTAAAATCGCTGTAACTCTTTTTTGTTACGTAGTAGAACTTGTCCTTGGGTTTTAACTCTGACTTGAGTTAGAATTTATGGTATGTTGCCTAAGTATGTGCAGTGCAGCTTCACATGTCCTGCTGACAAGTTCAAAAATTTCCACAGTCTTTTTACTGTGATGTAAATGCAGTATTGATTCTTGTGTCATTGCAAACCCAACACAATGCTGTCTGTCACTTAGCACTGCAATTAATAGAAATTAATCTACAATAAATAAAGCATGCTAGCTGGAGCAATTCCAGAACAAAAGAGAGAATAGATTATTCCATATATATGAAGAGTTTTTTTTCAGTTTCATAACTAACCAATACCTTCTTACGGGTTTGGATATAAATGGACAACTGAAAAATCAGCAACACTGTCATGATGCTGTGCTTAGAACTATAGAATCACCAACGTTGGAAAAGACCTCCAAGATCTGAGGAACTTGAGGCCATTCCCTCTAATCCTACTTCTAGTTACGTGGGAGAAGTGGCTGACCCCCACCCTGCCACAAAGCTTGCAGGGCTTTTTTAATTATTTTTTTTTGTGTGTGTGTGTGTGTTTAATTTTTGTACTGGCCCTCTTCTGGACCCAGTCCCAACAGGTCCATGTCCTTCTTGTGTTGTGGGCCTCAGGACTGGACACAGTAAAATGCTTCTCTTCTCTGTGTTGCTTAATTCTCATTCTGACAGCATGGCAGTCCAGTTCAACTAGGCTGTTCTCCACTGAATTCCTGTGGACCATTGGGATTTTCCAGTGTCTGTGATGAGAGCTGAAGTCCAGTAGCAGTTCAGTTTGTGAATAATAAACTCTTGGAATTCATACCATGTTTCGCAAGCTATGGAATGCCAACTCCAGTCAGGATCAGTAAAGCATGTTTTTATTAAATCTGCTTGTTAAAATGAATGACTCAGTCACTAAGTGCACACAGAACAAAATTGTGTTACTTTTCCATGACCGCTTTCCAAGGAATATCTGCTCAGACATTCAAGGACCATATTTAGCCTGCTTAAGTTCAGACCTTAGGCCTGCCTATTTCCTTTTGACTTTTGAATGCGTTGTACCATTCTCTGACACTGAGACCAACTGGCTGTAAACTGTCCATGTTCAACTCCACAACAGAATGGACAACTCCAGACAGCTAGCTGGGCATGGGCCCTGATCCATGTCCATAAAGTGTGTGGAGAGCAGTAACTGGCTGATGCTAAAGCCCTGCTGGGGGCCATTCAAACCATTTAACCAGGAGGATGGTGTACCATTGGTCTACTTAATATCCTGATTTGATTTTAGCCTACATGGATTTTAGACAGCTCAGTCTTAGCAAGTCAGCAAGGTTCTCAGCTATTACTGTGTTCTCAGTAAATGACTAGAACCACAGAATGCTGGAAAAGCCCTCTAATGTCATCTAGTCCAAACATCAAACTAGGAGTACAAAATTCCTGAAACAACCAATAGACCCAATTTCAGGACTTATTCCTTTCTCCCTGGATTTTTAATACGTTGGTTTGATGGTCACTGAGTAAAACCAGAAATATTTGTCAGAATTAGGATAAGTTCCATTTTATCAGACAGGTTCTGTCATTAATGCTTTCCTGTTATTTTTGTACTTCAGTCTGCACATAGGCCAATCTCAGCAGGAGGGCACGCTGTTTGGTTTGCTTGCAGTTGGGAGTGAAATGGTGAAAGACTCTCAATATGCTGATCTCTAGCTTCTGAGAACATTGCCCAGACCATTAGGAAATTCTGAAAAAGAGCAGGCATGACTGAGTTCCAGCAAGGAACCACCAGAGTACTCCTTGAAAACACAAAAAGGATCCTATATTTACTGAAGTATGTGAGGGACTTGTTTCTGCTTTACTGTGTGTTGTGGAAGGACTGAAGATAGAATCTCTTCCATGTAGCTACATTTCCCTTAGCGATTGCTGAACACGATTATTTGGGGATGTACTTTCTGGAGACATTTCAAAGTCTTTTTTTGAAGATGGGTATCACAGTAGGCATGTGGTACTTTTGTGTGTGTTTGCAGCCCCAGTGCTGAGTGACCTGTTCAGAATTCCTGTAATGCTGTGGCGAATTTTTAACAATTGTTCAACTATTTGACTAAATGAGCACTCAGGTCAGTCTCATAGGTCATATTGGAAGTTCTTTGGTCCCTCTGGATACTAGAGCTTTGGTGATGTTACACACCAGTCTTTCTGTGCTTTATCATAGAACCATCTGTCATGGTTCTTGATATTAGGTTGCTTTTCTTCCAGAAGTGTTTAACTGTGTATTTTTATGTGTCTCACAGGAGCTCCAAAACAGTGACCATGATGCAAGTACACGTTCATTGTACTGTATAGTGAAGGGCTGAATTATCATCCAGAAGTGACATAATAACATACTGCTTGTTTTGTTTATATGTGTCACATATAAATATAACACGCTGTAAAACATTTGGCAGTAAAAGTAGATCCTGCAGCATTGAATTGAAATGCTTTACAGAGAATAGTGAATAGCCTTCAGGATTCATCTCCTGCAAATAGGATGAAATGCAAAGTTTTGCATTTAGGAGCTAATAACAATGATATATTCTGCAAGATGGAGGCTCACTTTTGGAAATAACAGGAGAGAAAAGTGGTTTAATAGCTTGTGGTGTGACTTTGAGTCATCAAAATGTGGCATGGCTGTGAAATTGGCAAATGGAGTGCACACAGCAGGTGGGCTTCCCTGCAAAGGTAACAGTCTATAAATGCCATTATAGAAGACACTGGCAGGGGCTCATAAACTGCTGTGCATTTCTCTGATCTACAAATACTGATTTTTAATAGCACCACAGCCGCGACGTGTTACGGCATGAATGATCAGGGAACTGGCAAACTTGTGTTACATGTGGGGTGACTGAGAGAGCTAGACCTATTTTGGCCAACCAGATATTATGAACAGAAAATATGGTTATTTTCCAAAACATATTAGAGGAATAAACTTCAGAGCAAGTAAAGAACTATTTCAGTTAAGAGAACATGTAAATAAACATGTACATGGCTTGAATTAAAACCCATAGTGAACTGAAATTCTGGAACAGATATGGACATAAATGTCAGGAAGGTGATGCTAGATAACTTGAAATAAATGATTACATGATGCAGTATTTTGTGAAAGTCAGTCACATGGCACTGTGATGCCAAAGCTGTCCTTTTCATTTTTCTCTACTTGTCATCCCCCCAGTAGGGCACAAGCCTTGTTAAGAGGATCACACACTGTCTTCATCAGAGAGCTGTAAGTCAGCTCTTTTATACAATTCAGGTTACAACACAGGAAGAACCTGTACCATTTAAGTTGAGTTCTCTTACAATGGTGTATCTTCATACTGCAGTTGACCTTAGGATTTTTTTCTTCTGGTATTGTTTTTTGTGAGGAAATTTGTATGAGCACTTTATTCTCTAGTAAACACTCAAAGACTGCTTTAGAAGTTCTGTTACTGATACAAAATGCATGGGAGGAGGATTGTGGTTTACAGGGCAAAGTAATTAGAAGGATTTCCTAACTCTTGGAATTTGATTGAACTGTTCTGTGAGGTTTGTTTTACAATATTAAGTAGTATTAAAAGAGACCAAAGAATAAAAAGGAATGCTACCTGGAAAGGGGAAGAAAAGCTATCAAAGTGCTTGGAGTGAAACAGCCATTTCCCATACTAGATAGTGAAAGATTATTCATTTTCCTAAAGATTTTCATGACAACTTTCCTTTTGCTACAGTGTTCATTTAAGCAGGAAAGGAAATCACTGGCACTTGCAACAAGCATCATGTCTTTAAAGCGTTGCTAAGTAAAAGCTAATCTGCTCAAGTGGATTACGTTAAATGACATGAAAAACAAAGTCACTTACTGGGCTGTACAACTGAAAGCAGCAACTGTTCAGACAGCAGCGATATAAATGCCTCAGCCTAAAACAGTCTCAGAGAAGAGTAGGTTAGGTGTCTGAGGCATTATAAAAATGTGGAATCTGGGGAGAAATTGCCGCAGGGAAATAAGATGAGGGCGAATGAATTGTGTTCTCACATCTAGATCAGGAGCTGTTTTCAAGATTAGCCTCATGAGGTAGTAGAAGCACAAGGCCAGAATCTCATCTGTATTTAACAGCTGTTCTAAGCCTAAACTGTGCAGAAGCTTTTATCTATGGCCAATTTTCCTGTGAGAAGAGCTGTACAGTGTCAAGCTGCCAACGTTTCTATGCTGCCTAATCCTACCAGAATCAGTCCCAGTGCAGGAAGAAGGAGTTACACCTTCACTGACAGAAGAGAAGGTCAGCCATGTATTTATACACAAGTCCTGAGAAACTGGGGACAATGCCACAAAAGCTGACTGTTTTTCTCTATCTGCCTGCACCATTCTGCACCACTGATTAAAGTGCCCTGCAGAGCCTTTCTGTAGAGAAGAAAGGATGAAAATCAACACAGACAGTAATCTCCATTTCCAAATTGCTGGACCAGGACCCACTGCATTAAAGTTGTGTAAAGAGATGATAGCATTGAGAGAAGAGAATTCTGTTGTAGTTATTTTTGCTATGGTCATTTCTCCCATAGCAGAGTTGTCAAGAGTACATGTGTCTATGCCCGGGGTTGGCTAAGTGATACCACTGGGCTTCTGAGTTGTAGTTTGAAGCATATGCATATGCTGCTTTCCAGTGAGTCTCCCTGAAAGCGTAGTAAATGGGAGAATGAGAGAATGGACAAATGAGACATCTTAAACCACCACAGCAAAGCTATTTGAGCCGGGCTCTCAGTGTTCCATGTTGTATCCCCTGGTTGAACAGATGAGAAACTTTATCTCCACTGTGAGTGCTTTAATGAGCAGTAAACAGTTTTCAAGCTTTGAATCTAAAAACCTGTTGAAATTGGTTTGTGTATTCATTTAGCTGTCTTAGCAAATGCTTCTTTCCTGTGCTGCACATAAGCCAGCAGGTTACAGAGCATCCTTGAAGAAAGGAGAAAATAAAGTGTTCTTCTTCAACTTAAAAACTCCTCATTTTAATACATTTATTTGCTTTAACCCCCAGCCCAATTCAGTAGTAGATTTATAGTGTATAGCTTTGTGGAATATAAAAAGTTATTGCTGCTTTCATGTTAGTATTGTGTCATAGATCCATTAGTAGATGATCTCCTGTTCTAAATACTAATTCTTCATTTTTGCATAGTATCCAAGCTTCTTGCTCAGTTTGTATGAGAGTAGTATTTTGCATTCATAAGTGAGAGCTATGCAAGTCCCTACAGTTACACTCGTGAATGTTGTTAGATTTCAGTGTCCACAGCTCTTGTATGTTCTCCAGGGCATAAGCATGGCATGCTGGGAGTTGGTGTCTTAATGGGAAATATTGAAATAGAGTATTGCTTCCTTGTAGTCCATTTTTCTTAGCAGAAATTATTTTTTGAACTTGTAAACCCCTGAAGATATTGCAGAGGGTGTATAAATCCTTATACTGTGATTTTACATCTATAAACCGTATGTTTGTTTTTCTTGGCTTTTGCAAACTGTACATCCCTAGGAATTTGCAAAAAACAGATTGAAAATCATGGCTCTGGATGCAGCATTGTATATAATAAACACAAATTGGGAGTTGAGCACAGAGGAAAGAGCAGTAGTGTATCTTACCATTTCCGTATGGGTGTAGAAGTAAGGAAATCTTTCAGTTCTTTAAGATAATCACTTAAATTTTCAGAAGTTATTTGTATTATTCTTACACCTTATTTTTGCATTGGTATTGATTTTCTTGAGGGCTGTTCAGGAAAAAAATGGTAATTTGCAAATAGCCCTGGACTTCCTTGAAAGTAGAAATGACACAATCAAATCTTTGCATGAAGTCTGTCTCTTTTTCTCTTACTCCATTCCTTTTAATTCGAGTGCAGTGCTTCTTCATATTGTGTCCAGTGACTATGAGCAGTGCAGAGTGAAAAAAGTATAATCAAGTATTTCCTTTAAAAAAAAAATTTTGAATTGCAAAATTTAGTCAAAAGGACTTAAGATGTTGATCACATGTGGATTTAAAGAACTAGTAATATCCCTAATAGGTAGATATATTCTAATGTGTGTTTTCATAGGAATCCAAATGAACTGGTCATTTAGACCATGGTAGATCTATTCTGTATCTAACTTGTGAAGACTGGCACATAGCATTCTATCATATAATATGAGAACAAAGAACTAGCTTGTTTCTTCTTTTCACCCAGACTTTCAGAGCAAGAATGAACACGGTAGAGCGTGATGTCTTGGGCTGAAGGTGTGTTGTAATGAACTTTTCCGTTCTAGTCAGAAGCAGAGCTACAGTTAGCAAGCTATAGTGTGCTATCCTTGAACATTAGGAAGCCAGGCATAGTCTTTCAGAAATGCTGCTACTGATTTTGCTGAGATGGGCTGCATGATGTCCCTGGTAGCTGCATATTGATTTGTCTGCATGCAGACACCAAGAATTTCATTTGCTTTTTCCTAACAGCACTGTGCATCAGTATTTTCTTTCACCATGATAGACTGAAAGGATCGGTTAGCTCTGCTATGGCTTTCAGTTCTGAATATTTTCTTCAAATCCATTCTAAATTCATTCTTTCTTAGACTAAACAATTTTAGACAGTTTTGTTTTCTTTCGTTTCTTTTAATCTCTGACAAGACTTTACTCCTTATTCCATGCTTTCCAGTTGTTTTATAAATTGGCCTTGGCAACCTGAAAACTGGTTAAATAGTGTATTATTGGCTTATAAAAGCATCTTGCTTGGTGTTCCAAAATACTTTTCTCTCCTTGTATTTATGAACTTAACCATTTTTCTATGTTCTTTTTAAAAAGAAATTAAGCGAAAGAGCAGAAAGCTGATTAAGAAGCTTTGAAATGGTTGTTGGATTGTTGCAAGTATCATAAATGTAAACTCACTGAAAGCATGCGTTTTGGCCTGGCACCAAAATATATTGTCACAGTCTCAGCAAAATTCAGTGAAACTGAAAACACCATTAAAAAGTCAAACCTTCAAGCATTCGATTCTTCAGATAATGCAAATCTTATTTTATGATAGAATGGCACGTTTTAGCCTGCAGTAATAGATAAGATTTCTCAGTCCTTACAATTCACTACTAAATGCAGGATTTCAAGGTCATACTATTTGGTTTGGAGTAACTTTGGCTCACAGTTGTGCTTCTTTACAATCTGGTCGTATTCTATTAAATCTTCAGTAATTCAACTCATTCAGGTAAATTGAACAGAAGAACAGGAACATATTATTAGTAATCTTAATTTATATTCCACTTCTGGTGTATTTTTTAAAAACCTTGGCTTTGTAAGATGGCAAACCCACATCTGCAACAGCTTGGCACTGGGAAAGAGCCAATCTGATTGAATCAAAGACATTCAGAATCAACTGTTAGTTATTATCTATTTTTGTACCACGTTAAGGTGACACTTTTGTACGGTGTGCATAGTATCTAACCTTTAATTATAACTGCTATGTCCTTATGCTTGTTACAAATTTCTAATTACTAAATTGCAATGACATCAAAGAAAAAAAGTGCTCAGATAAAGAAATCCTTAAATTAGTTAGTCCAAAAAAAAATCAGCAGAAAATATCTTTCATCCTGACCTAATTTACTTGAAATTCTGTGCCTGATGTGAAGATTAATAACAGGTGGCCTTTTAGGGAGTACTCAGCTTGAGTCTAATGTTCTAGTTGTTCTGTTATTATCCCAACCCTCTATAACTAAAGGATTTTGTAGCCCTGCTCTTTGTTCACAAAATGGGACTGTAATTGAGTTCATATTTCTCACCCAACCTTTCAGCTGTAATTAATATTTTATTATATCAGATTTTATCACTAAATAGCCTAGCAGCAGGGTATTGAGCCACACACAAGCTCTCACACATGCGTACGCACACAAAAGCGATAGTGACTTATTGATGCCAAGTGAGTACCTTGTAATGAGTTATGGTTGAGAGAATACAAAATACATTCATGGTACCCAGCTAATATTCCAAAGCAATTTAGAACTGATCTTATCTCGATCAAACCAGGACAAAGAGAATTAAAGTTACAAGAATGAAATATTCAACGCTGTGCATCTATTTATTATATCGAATGCATAGCATCTAACAAAAATTGTCTGTGCAAGAGCAGCTGATACCTGTTTTCATTATTATTTTTATGAACAACATAAGACAAGAGTGTCCAACCTTTTGGCTTGCTGGGGTCACATTGAGTGAAAAGGAATTGTCTTAGGGCCTCATATTCGTAATCCCTTTTGGCTGTTCCAAAAGTAATCCCTCCTATTCATTTACATGGAAACTACAACAGATACAATGAGCACAGTAACCTTGTTTGACGGAGAAGTTCTCAGCTACAGAACACTATTTTTCAACATAGTCTCTAACATTGGCTATGCATTTTTGTCAGTGATTAGCAAGAACCTGCATGCCTTGTTCATCAAAACCTGTGCCAGTGGAGGTGATCCACTGTTGTCATTGCCACTGCTGAAATGCACCACCCACCACCTCACTGTGCTCACATCCACTGATTGGTCTCCATAAATGTTCAGAAAGTGACAGTGAATGTCAGTTGGTGCAATTTTTTCCACATGGAAGAATTTGGTGACATCCCTCTGCTTTTGCACTTGCATATCAGATACCATTCTATCAGACTGCCCCTCTGCTACCATCTGTCACACAGTTACAAAATATAATGGAATATTGTTGGGAATAGAACCACAGAATCATAGAATTGTTCATGTTGGAAAAAAACCCTCAAGATCAAGTCAAACCTCACCCTAAACATACTACCCTAACTCTGACAACCCACTGCTAAATCATGTCCCTGAGCGCTACATCCAAATAGACGTTAAACACATTCAGAGATGGTGACTCAACCACCTCCCTGGGAAGCCTATTCCAGTGCTTAACAACCCTTTCTGTAAAGAAGTTTTTCCTTACATCCAACCTAAACCTCCCCTGGAGCAACTTGAGACCATTTCCCCTTATCCTGTCACCTGTCACCAGTGAGAAGAGACCAACCTCACTCACACTGCAATTACCTTTCAGGTATTTGTAGAGAGCAATAAGGTCTCCCCCTCAGCCTCCTCCTCCCCGGACTAAACAGCCCCAATTCCTTCAGTTGCTTCTCATAGGGCATATTCTCCAAGGCCTTCACAAGCCTTGTTTCCCTTCTTTGGATCTGCTCCAGCACCTCAGTGTCCTTTCTATGCTGAGGTGCCCATGACTGTACACAGTGCTTGAGGTGGGGCCTCACCAGTGCTGAGTACAGGGGCACGATTACTTAGTCCTGCACACCACACCACTCCTGATACAGGCTAGGATGCCATCGGCCTTCTTGGCCACTTGAGCACACTAGGGACTCAGTATACTAAGGTCCCTTTCCATCAGGCAGCTTTTTCAGCCAATCTTCCCCAAGCCTGTAGGGTTGCCTGGGGTTGTGACCGAAATGCAGGACCTGACACTTGGCTCTATTGAAACTCATACAGATCCAGTCTATATAGGTCAAAGGTTCAACCTCTACTGCCATACCGCCAGCGTCCACCTCTGATGTTGTGGGACAAAAATCTTAAAATAGGAGGCATTACTTTTGGAACAGCCCTCATAAAATGTATAGTATAGTTAATGTAAATAAGTAATAAAACATTATAGTTTTTTATATTTTTTATTAAAACATAAAAAGGAGAGCAAAAAAATCCACAAAACTAATGGGATACATGACCTTCGTTTTGTGAAGTTAATGCAGTGCCCTGGTTTGATGGCTGTGGTTGCAGTTCTTAGTGAGTTCTCCAGGAGTTCATCAGAGCTTTTTGATGAAATTTCGCCCTTCCTGTACTTCATTATTGAAGACAGTTGTTCACGAATGTACGTACTGCCAGAAACTGATAACATGAATAAGACATGACTGTGAAGTGAGGGGTATTTCTCTCTGCTAAGATGGGACTTACAGAAGTCCGGTAGAGCGACATGAACAGATTTTTGAGTTGAGTATCTAATTGAAACTGTATACATTCCTTTTGAAAATTTGCCTATCATATATTTATGTTGACTGAAAATAGAGTTGCAAATATACAAAAAATTGATTTTTTTTTTTGCAATCTTGACGCCTGTTCCCAAATTCTTTTATCATAACAGAAAGCATGGCTGCATGTTTGTTTGTTTTTCACAGCACTGTGCTTAGCCAGTGTTATCAAAATGCATAAACCTATCTGCCATAACTTGAGTTGGCACTGCACTGCACCCTCCCCGTACCCTGAGTTCATTCCACATGGGTTCAGTAGCACACTGATGTTTGGTCAGTGCTGAGTGACAGTTGCAGGGTGACAGAGGGGAGGGAGCAGGCTGTAGCAGTGCTAAGTTGCATGTGGACAGTGGGCCTTGGGTTAGACATACTTGGTTTAGGCCATATTCCTTTTGTTCTAAGGTCAGAAATACCTCCACAGCATGATAGATGTAAAAATCTGAGCATCCAAGTTGGTGTGCTATTTGTTCATTAAACTGGAATAAGAAAAAGTGCATTCTGCAGACTGAGACTTTTTTGTTACTCTGAACTAGTCCCATAGAAAATGGTTTTGATACATGTTTTGATAGGTGGAGGTAATCTTACCCTATAAAAAATTGTAAACAAGTTTGGAGATAGATGTTTCCTAAAACTTAATAAATATGTTCATCAGTCATTTTCACTATAAAAACCTCCCACACAATCTGGGAGTTTCTATTCCAGGTAGGATTTTATAGGAACTCCCCTCCCCTTTGCCTTCTCTTCTCTGTCTCCTTTTTTCCATCTGCATCTCTTCCCCTCACCTCTCTCCCTCTTACCTTCCTATTCCAGATAAGTGATTGCTGAAAAAATACTCAAATTCAGATACAGTTTGTTTGCAGGACAGCATGGAAGGTACACTGTGCTTGAAGTAGTTTCTTTGATATCAGAAGTAACCTCTCAAAATACACTCTTAAAATATATCTCTGCAACAAGTTGGTTTTTTTTTGTGTTTCTTTTTTTCATTTGTTTGTATACAGTGAAGTAGCCCAGATTCTGACTTCTTCCCTGAGAGAGCTCTGATGTGGAGGAAAAGCAGCTATGTCTCTTCAGACAGCGAGGAGAAGGGATGACTGTGTGGTGCTAGTTACTAAAAAAGGGAGTCTTATTCCTGCAGGAAGGATGACCTAGAAGATGCTGCACTGGGGCATGATGCAGATTGAGACCAAAGTTGATTTCTGGTTTGGGCAATCATGGAAAGTGTCGTACTAAACAGCTGCGTGTACAGCTTGTTGTCTGCAGAGTGTAACTCATTTTTCAAACATCCCTTTCATGATGCCCACCAGAAGATCTCAGATGTGTGACTGAAATTTTTAGTGGCATTATTATCCTCACCATTCCTTCCTGGTTTTCATTCATTCTAAATACGTGTTATGAACAGGCTGTAAAAGAAGTAAGAAGTGTCTCCATTTTCTAATGCTCTGAAATGGTGTTGGTCTCGAAGCCCCGGAGAATCCAAAGCCTTAGGTTAATTTAGTTATGACCAGCATCATTTAAGTAAGTGATGCTGCTGGGCTTTAAATTAAGAGCATAAAGCCTGGTGCAGTGAGATCAATAGTATCTGCTGTCTAAGGGGACTAAGCCCTTATGCTGAGTAGGAATAAAACCTGCTCACTGGTAAAATGGAGTGCTCCTTGGTTTATGTGTGCTACATAATTTACCCAATATAAGAATGACACCAAAGAAAACAAGGCTTATGTGTTATGCTGTTCTCCCATCTGTATGTTTTTTCCTTCCTCATCAATTCTGGATCTCTTGTCAATTTTCAAGCACATTTGAAAAAGCACTGTGAATGTTTGTACACATACATAGTATACATTGTGTACTATGTTTCTACCACATTTGGAGATCAAATAGTACAGAAATTACCATCCATGCTGAATGGATAGGCTTTGTTATGGTGTGAACTAATTAGTCCAGTTCATTTGGTCCATCACTAGAGTGCTGCAATTCAAATACCAGCAAGCTTATGCATAGCCCAGGAGCAGCCACAGCATGTGTTGCCTCTTTTCCAGCCAGTATTTGGGAGATATTGAAAGGAACTGAGCATATTGAGGGTGGGAGATGGGTATCACAGGCAACATGTGGAATACAGATGGGATTATGGCATGTTCTTGGGCAAAGATTCTCAAGTTGACACTTGCAGTGTCATAGTCTATTTATAGAACTTTTAAGACATCAGTGGAGAAGTTTTATATTGCCAAAAATAACGTAGTGACATATGTGCCTTTTAGAAAGACTATCATCTTGTGTATACTGGAGTTATTTATGGGAGAAGCCAAGTATCAATAGGTAGAACAGTTCATAAAACACTCAGTAGATCATCATGAGTGTAAATAGAAAGTTTGCTGAAAGTTTGTATTAGATTGGGTTCATTTTTATTTTAACTTTCCTCCTTATTCGTTCATTTCTTGTTTATCAATGGTGATGGTACATCTCAAGCTATTTTCAGTGTATTCCATTGTTTTCCTTTTTGCTTTCTTCTTTCTCTACATTCCTGCATAGAGCCATGTGTAGTCATCTGCACTCTTACATGTTCCAGTTTGCTTAGTTTTGCTTCCTATTTTTGCACACACAGTTACCTACCCATAAGCTAAAACTGTTGGAATGTGTCCTAACAGCCACTTCATTCTAAACAAAAACACATCCAGGCACCTTTGTTAGCTTTTCACTTGCAGTCTGTACATAGTAGCTAGATCTTGTTGATATAGTATGGAGCACATTCAGGGAGTTCTGTGATCAGAGATGTCTTCTGCTCATCTAGCAAATACACCATTAATGCCTGAGAGAATTTATGAATATAGAGGCAAATGTTCTCTTGCCTTGTATCAGTTATACCTGTACAAAATTACACAGAATCATAGAATCATTTGAATTGCAGGGGACTTGTAAAGGTCATCCAGTTCAACTGCCCTGCAATGAACAGGGATACCTATAGATAAATCAGATTGCCCAGAGCCCCATTCAGCCTGACTTCTGACCTCTGGTGTCTCCAGGAATGGGGCATCCACCACCTCTCTGGGCAATATGTTCCAGTGCCAAGTTATGTGAAGAAGTACCATTACAAGTAGGTTTAATTTTATTGTCATTTTGCACTTACTTTGTTCTGTTCAGGACCACATAAACTGTGCAAAATCTGTATATTTTCCTGACATTTGAGAGTTTGAAGAATAAGCAACCAAATTCATAAATCCATGTTAAGTGTGGAGAGCACAAGTCACAGAGAGGATGTAAGTATATTTTTTATCCTGTTTTTTCTTTTAGCCTGCAGAGGTTTTGAACATTTTTTTTTCAGCAGAAGAAATAATAAGGAAAAAAAAGAAGCTTAACTTCACAGTGTCAAAGGGAAGTAAATGCTTATCCTTAAAGCAAAAAAAAACAAAACAAAACAAAAAAAAAGGCGGAATTATGTTGCTATTTCAAAGTACTGGAGAGCTGCTAATACATTGTCTCTTATCAAACTGGCCATAGCAGTACATAGTAGTAGGTAGCCCTATGGAGAACAATAGGGAAATTACTTCAGAATTAAGAAATACCAAGTGCAGAAATGCATGTAGCAATTGTGGAGGTACAGTTACATCCTTGTTGTCCTGTTCTGCCTAATTCTAATGAATTTTTTAATGCTTGTATAGTGGTATGATAATATCATTTCCAAGTAAGTCCTAATTGAGCACTAGCATTTAAGTAGTCAATAATAATTAACCACATGGCTCTATACCTGAGGGAGAGGGGAAGAGAAAGATGGGAAATAAGAAAAAATGATTTTTCATCAATATTTACCTAGGATTTAGGGATGTTAGGAGGGCTAAGAATGATTCTTATTCCCTACCAGTCAGTGAGTCTGCATTACAGCAGAGCAGTCTCTTGTGCCATGGTTATTTTGGACATTTTGTCTAACCACCACTTACCTGCGTGGATCAAATGGTTCTTATCGTTGTTCCAATAGTTTACTAATACTTGTTCTGAAAAAGGATAGTTTAGCATATATGTTGTATGTATTGATTTTGCAAAGGATGAACTGAAGAAAATTGAAAACTACCATCCATCATCAGCACACTGTATGTTGTGATATGGAACCCAGACAAACTACTATTTCTTAAATATCTACAATCAAAAAAAGTATTGCAAACTAATTTCCTTTTTTTTTTCTGTCTTTTCTTCTCTCTTTGACTTATTTTCCAACAACTCAAAGCTGTACTTTGAATCATTTATGATAAGTAAGTCTAAATGCACTGGCACAGGCTGCCCAGAGAGGTTGTGGAGTCTCCTTCTCTGGAGATGTTCAAGACCTGCCTGGATCCCTAGATGTGTGCAACCTGGTCTAGGGAGCTGCTTTGGCAGGGAGGTTGGACTAGCTGATCTGTAGAGGTCCCTTCCGACCCCTAAAATTCTGTGATGCTGTGAAATCATAAACTCACAAAACTTTTGTGAATGGTAAATGATTGTCTAAGATTACAGGGCTGAAGATTTGCTGGACATTCTCTGAAATGGTGAATCTGTATACTAAGAATTAAGGAAAAAAATGAAGTAGACTTTGTTATCAGAATTAGGTAGCACCCATCTGGCCCTGGAAGGTAGAAGGAGCATGCGTCATTTTCCCGTATTTCTAACTTGCAGATTTTCTTCTAAGAATTTTTGGAGTCCATGCTCATACATCTCTCTTGAATCCTAGAAAGTCCAATTCACAAAAGAGATTTTTTTCTGTGTATGGAAGAAACATTTCAGTTCATGATGATCTCATAGTGACCAATGCTTTACCGCTTTCAGAGCACATTAGACTGCTGCAATTAAGATACCATGTAGTAAGATTTTCATTCTCCAGGGAATTTAATGCATTGTCATATACTCCTCTAGTGACTGTCCTTGGAGGAAAGAACAAGCAAAATATCTTTACCTTGTAGTGACATAATAATCCCCACAGGAGATCTGTCATGATTTCCTTTATATATGTACAGCAGTGCTAATGAGAGATTTGCTTGGATATATTTTTTTCCAGAAAATGCCCTTTGTAAATTTTGACTTTTCAGTCTTTGAACCTGTCCATGTGAAAGAGCTGGGCAGTCACAAAGAAGCTTAGGAGTTTCACATTAAAAACTAGACACCATTCCCAAGTGGACTTGGGTCTATGAAGATAAAGCTTTATTGCAACACCTGAGAGTTTACATTTGGCCATATCTCTGGAGGCTGAACCTAAGCTGTCTTATCTCCTCCTTTACAGCTGTTTAGGTATTTCTGTTCTGACTGATCTGAGAAATCAGATCAGGGCTCCCTGCATGACAATGGAGGTGCTGTTTAATATTAGTCCCTCTTGCGTTCACTTGAAATCTGATGCAGAAAGTTTTGTGTCTCTCTTAAATATGGTACTTTTCCCATGGGCTGGGAACTTCAGTTGCTAGTAATAGTGCTTCTTGAGAATGAAGAGAGACATTGCCTTGGAGAAGCTAACCAGACTTATCTCTTGATTTACAAAGTCAGAAAATGACATCAGTCATCATCAGAATGAAATGGATTCTTTCAAGTTTTAACAACTAGCACATGTTCTCAGTCCCTTTCCTACACCCTGGAAGCACCAACTGTCCTGCAGACTTAGAAAACTTCTAAAGATTGTAGAAGTTTTATTTGTCTAAAACCTCATGAATTGGAATAATAATGCAAACTACAAGGGCTGCTCCAAAAATAATGCCTCCTATTTTATTATGTTGACCTGTGATGTCAGATGTGAGATGTTGTTTGTATGGCAGTAGAGATTGAACCTGCCTGCCTGAAGGGAGGCTTCACAGTGCCTTCGCTTTCAAAAATGAAAAATAATGCAAAACAATAAATAAATGTTTTAAAATCTAGCCTCACAGAGATTGCCTCACATCTGATGTTTGGACTGAAAAAGTCACTCTTCCCAAGTACACAATGCACTCTATGTTTCTTCAGACTACTCTTATCCTAAGGTTGTATTCTCCATGGGAACAATTATTACTGCACTCAGATGTTTTAAGTTATCAGTGCTAATGTTGAATATAGCACTGGCCTCTGACAGGCAGAAAAAACACAGTTGAACACTGTCTGCCTCCCCCTTTGACAAAATGTGCAAAATTAACTTTGGCCAGAGGTTCAGGACTATTGTTCACTTGGTTCACTGGTTTCGCATCTATGCTGAAAATGACAGCAGTTGGAGCATGTTTTGTTCAGCATATCCTGATAAAGTAGGGTTGGTTACAGGAATAAATAACTGAAATAATGGTTGATAAGTATATTAAGTCATTCTGTTGTATCAATCTGATGGCGTTTTAAGAAAAGCAAACATACAAATTGACAGATGTAGATCTGTAAAATGTAACAATTATTTATGTTTATGAGACTATGAAGAGACCAATTATAAAGAGAAGAAAACTTCAAATTAGACCAGAGTCTGCAAAAAAATATCCAGCAGTTGACAGAGCTGATTGGGACAGTGTTATTGGATCTTAAAAGCTTTGCAGGCTTTGTACATTACCTAGGAAAAAAAATATTCAAGGATAATAGAAAAGGAGGTCTTGAAGAGGTTTTAGTTTTTAACATTTAAACTGGTCCAGAGGGGATAAGAAACTTTTCCACTCATTTTACAGCTGGAAAGCTGAGGCACAAAATTGTTTACTTGCCTAGGATAACACACAAATGTTGTATTAATACCAGTAAATAAATCCAGATAGCCTTAGTCTAGATTCAGGTCATCGGGACACTTTTCTTCTGTATTTTTTTTTTTCTTAAACTTCTGATGGCTTCAAAGACTTGCTTCCAGTTAAGTGAAACATCAAGACCAGTTAAGAGAGAAAAAATGAGGCAGCTGTTCAACAATAAAGTAACCACAGTTGTTTTCCCATTGTTTTCAATTTTAAATTACTTTTGGAGGAGTTGCATTTATGGATTCATAAACTTAAACTGATAAATACCTAGATTCTCCACTTTAAGGTATTCTCTTTTAAGAAACTGGAAATCCATCTTTTACCCAGTAGGGCCTTCTGGGAAATTACTTTGTCTGTTTGAATGAGACTTTGATTAAATAACATGTGATCTACTGCATTCCAGTTATGTGGAGTAATATCCAGATTCAGTATGCAATTAACACCTAGCATTTCATGTACTTAAGAACAGATACATACATACATTTAAATCTTTTGAGTTGTTTCCATGCCAAATTTTTGGTTCATTTTTCTAATATCTAAATTCTTTTCGCATCTTTGATTAATATGTTAGAATCTCTTCTTTCATGCTTTCATTTCTTTTTCAGGCAAAGCTGAAAAAATAAGTCTGTATATTTAGGAAACACTGAGAGATCATTTTAATTTGCGTAACTCAGTTTCAGTAAATATCTGAGAAGCCTGCTAAGTAAGTCTAATTGCTAAACAAAATTATGGTGCTCATTATGTTTAGATCTGTATCTCTGTATAATCATTTGAATTTTGAACCTTTTTGAAAATAAAAATAAAAAACAGTTCAGAAATTGCATTTTTTCCCACACTTTTTATTCCAACATTTGAAATGTTTGAGTCCTAAGTTTACAGTAATTGCCATGCGTTTCTTTTTTGATCCAGTTCTAAGTTTCAGTCAATATAAAAGTAGATTTTGTGTTCAGTTTTCAAAGAATTGGAATTCTATGGTAGAATTGCATAATTAAACCCAAATTACATTTCTTTCCTTCAGAAAGTTCAGTGTTCCTACCAATAGCTGATATACTTTCAACACCTTTCTCTACAGTGTAGATTTTATTTTTTTGGATTGCAGATAGGAATTCTGTTATACAGAGGTGTGGAAAAGGAATAATACAACTTCAAGTAAGCAGAAAATATGTCTAATACCTCTGAGGAATAACAGAGTTCTGATGTAGTTCTAGCTCAATTTATTAGGTTTGAACCCTTTTCAGCATAGGCAATTGCGCAGTTACGCATTCAAGAAAGCCATGTTAAATATAAGAATTAGTGAAACATTTTGAGTACAATCATAGCTGATTTAATTTTATAAAATTTGTTAGCAAGATGATCTCATTTATACAAATGTAAAACCTATCATTCATAAAGTTCTTTCAGGATTCCATTGACCCAGGTACTTATAATGTGTTAATTTAAATCAGTGAAACAACAGTGTGGAAAATGGGCAGCAGATAGGATTTAGTTATTTTTCATTAGCACTTGGACTTTGATAAAGGGGAAGAGAAAAGAGCTGCTTGACCTTTTAGTACTTAAATTATTAAAGAGCAAATAGATTTGAGGTCTAGATGCTTGCAAATTTAATTTGTCTTGTGGAGTAAGGATGAAAAGGCATCTTGAGTTTGAAATTGCTCCAGTCAACTTATCTCTTTCTTTAATGCTTCTGAAGATGAATAGATGTCAGGCATTTAAAATGTAATATACACTGGAGTAGTGCATGCAGTATAACTAATATGAATTTGCAAGAGGGAAAGGAGCATTTTAATGACAGATTTGTTTCTAAAATATCTAAAATCTTTGGCT
Source organism: Odontophorus gujanensis (assembly GCA_013399175.1). NCBI lineage: Eukaryota > Metazoa > Chordata > Aves > Galliformes > Odontophoridae > Odontophorus > Odontophorus gujanensis. The sequence continues at coordinate 15,698 of VXAB01006039.1, read as the reverse complement.
ATAATCACAGAGTGAAAAATGAAAAGAATACTTGTTTCAACTGATACTGAAACAAGTCTTATTACCTAGCCTGGTCTGAGATCCTTCTTATATTCAATCCTGATGCAAGAAAAAAAGGAGACAATTCTCCTGAGGGCTGACTGCCAAATCCAAAACTTAGTTTACTATCCATGTTGTAGTGAGAACAAGGGATTCTTATCTTTGCTGCGGTATTCAGCAGGTGTGTCAAGTTTCATACCTTGCAAGAACACGTTTACAACATTCTCTACATTTTTGTTCCCAATACTCCATTTCAATTCTCAAACAGTGTTTACTGTAGATTCACTGTAATTTCATAGCTGGAGGAGTTAACAGTCTTTCTTCAAAGTAGCCTGGAATCACTCTTCTGAGCTACTTTCTGTTCTAAAATTATGTCAGCTGTTAATTTGGATCGCAGACAAGCTGCTGAGAATTGACCTTCACTTACTACTTAGCATGGAATTAATCAACTAATGAAAATCTTTCTGCTAAAAATGTAGACTTCATTTTCCAGGGAATTTACTGACAGTGGTCTTCAAGTGGCCCCTCCAAGTACTTCTTTGTCTCTATGGCTGTGCCTAATTTTACTAAAACATAGTTAGATTTCTGCACGGGCTTCTACTTAGGACTAAAAAATCAAAAATTAGGTGTCTAGTTGCAGATTCTTAGATGTGTTACTGTAGACAATAAGAGGCCAGAAAGCAATTCAGTTAACTCGTAATAAGATACCTCCTTGTTGTTCAGGTCTTTAAAGTATGCTGCCTGTACTGACTTCCTGCCTGCTGACTTTATGGGATTTTAGAGTTGCTTAGACATCAGCAGAAAGATACTTAAAGTGTCTTAACATTAATGGTCTAATTCAGGCAGAAAAGATAAGCCCTCTGTAGTCTGTACTGACTGCAGAAGCCCAGCATGGACTGTCCCTGTGCTTCCGGCAGGCTATTGTAAATACAAGGACCTACCAACAGATGGCGGAGTGGGGACAACATGTCAGAAGATTGAATGGCTATTGCCTGTTTAAGGAATATACTCTACCCAGAGATTGTTGCTTGTTATGAATTAACGCCTTGAAATACTGTAGATTATTAGATGGAGGTGACGTGCAGAAAAGTAGACACATTGTCTCTTTAACATCTGTTACCCATACTGTCTTGCTTACTTGGATTCAAGATTCCAGAAAACAAATAATGATTAAGAATCACTGGTCCCCAGTGAAGCAATAAACTTGCAAGCAGGTCCTCTTTAGAGACATGGACATCCCGCTTCTCAAATCTGAAAGCACTGACTCAGACTTTTACAGCAACTGTGAGCATATAATGATTTCGCTGTTTGCATATGCAGCAGGAATCACAGTTTCTTTGTTCCTGCTGGAATGTCCACTGCACCTTTACAGTGGAGAGGAATGGGCTACTCCCTGTAGGTCCCAGTACAGCAAAGCATGCAACTACAGCCTGAATTGCTTTGCAGAATGCAGAAATGCTTAAGAACAAGATTATCCCTAAGATGTATTAAAAGTGCTTTGCTGAGTGAAAATAACATCCGTCAAAAAGTACTTCATCCTTATTCAGTTACGGTTGATATACCATGAAAATTTTAAGACTGTAATTTACTTAATTTGCGCTTTTATAAATAGTTACAATGTCAACAGTTGAGCAAATACTGTTCCCTGTCTCTTTGTAATTTATTTCTTCATTTTTATCTAACTACTCATTTAATTTCATTTAGTCAAGATAAACAGGTTAGAAGATGGTATCTATAGCTTTACACTTCTTTGAAGAAAATAATACTTAATTCTACGTTTTAGTACTAATCAAGGAAGCTTTTTCTGTACAAGAGTTCAAACAAGAAAGTGTTCCACAAATTTGGTGAATGAAAAGCTGTGATGTATGTGGCTAATTTTATTTTTCTAAAACACAATTAATTTATCTGAAAGCATGAATCTATGCCATAAATTCATACACTTGAATGCCAAAATGATGCTTTCTTTCCATTCTGTTTACTTTTTTCAGGCTGGTGGTGGTGGTGTGATTTTTTTCTGTAAATGCCAATATGCGGCATTAAGGTCTCAGTGAGAATTGACTGCACAGGTATTACAATAACCCATATGTTTTTTGTTTTTTGTTGTTCTTTCCTTTTTATGCTCCTAGTGTCTATCAAATAGTTGTTGAAGAAGAGCGCCCTCGAAGGACCAAAAAGACAACTGAGATCCTGAAGTGTTACCCAGTGCCCATTCATTTCCAGAACGCCTCACTTTTGAATTCCCGGTACTACTTTGCTGCAGAGATTCCGGCCAATGGATTACAAGCTGCTCAGCCTTTTACTATTGGTGATAACAAAACCTACAGTGGCTTCTGGAACACTCCTCTTCTTCCTCATAAGAGCTACAGCATCTATTTTCAAGCTGCTAGCAGAGCCAATGGGGTAAGTCTTAAGGCAGGTGTGGTTTTACACACTGTGTGCAAATAGATTCATAGATTCATAGATGCATTAGGTTGGAAAGGACCTACAAGATCATCTAGTCCAACCATCCTCCTATCACCATCCCTACCCACTAAGCTACTAAATCAAATCCCTTAGCACCTCATCTAAACGCTTCTTGAACAGCGCTAGGGATGGTGCCTCAACCACCTCCCTAGGCAGGCCATTCCAGTGCCTGACCACTCTTTCAGAGAAAAAGTTTCTCCTCAAATCTAATCTAAAGCTTCCTTGGCGCAACTTGTGGCCATAAGATAAGAACTACCAAGATGTCCAGTGTAACAGCTAATGAGAAAATGAAGTAACTGTGAAATTTAACACACTGAATTTTAAAAATAACAGTTTTCTTGACACAGTATTGCTTAATGATTAAAGGTTACAGAAAGAGAAGGAGAAAACAGCACAATTTTGTCAATAGCGAGTAAACAAAGTAGTGCATTGCCATTTTGTCATTATCTAAAAGCTGTCCAATGAGCCTAATTTATTGGCTTTTTGTCTTTTTTGTTTTTGTTTTGTTTTCCTGCCTCAAAGATAAGAGGAATGCTGTGATTCCTTTTGTTAAATTTAAGCCAAACTTGATTGTGGCTTTTAGCACATCTGTCTTGGCCTGTCCAATCCCATTACCTTAGTTTATAATGTGTTCAACTCCCACTTTCTCATTTGGTTGCCCTGGCTGAATTAGAAACAATCTTTATTCCTTCCCTTTCTGCAATCAGTAAAAGAAAAATAACTAGATGGAGCTGGAATGAAAGTGTGTAAAAAGGCCTTCACAGATCATGTTTCATCAGGCTAATTCTTCCTGGAATTGTTTTTCATTTCCTGGACAGACCTACCCAGAGCCCTTCAATTCTTGATAAGCTTTGGCTGTCTGTGCTGACAGCCTGGAAATGTTTTCTGCCAGAAACCATAATGGTCCCTCTTTCACATTGCACTGACAGCGCAGAAATGTGAAACACCATTGATTATTTTTTCTTTCTAAAATTGTCTAACATGATGCGTAGAACTATACTTACCTGTAAGAAAAAGAAAGATCTCCCAAGGTCATTAAGTTAGCAAAATGAAAAAGTTGAACACTTGCCTGTGCTTTTGTGAATCATGCACCTATTTTCTTTGTTTAGAGGAATACTAAATGAAATGTTTATGTAACATACAGAAGCAGTGTTTGTCCATGCTATGAAAGCACATTGGAGTTCCTTAATAACAAGTTCAATATGCAACAAAGAACACTAAATGAACACTTCCCTCAATACTTTTTAAGAGTAGAGACATGGATGGCTTCTTCTGCTTAGAAACACAGTATGTGACCTTTTTCCTCTTTATTTTACACAGGAAACCAAAATTGACTGCGTCAGGGTAGCCACAAAAGGTATGTTCATATTATGTGATGTATTCTGTAATTCGGACTGCTGACCTTTCCTTCAATTCATCTTCCAGAAGTGTTTTATGTTGCTAAAAGACATCATTAAATCTATCACGGAATTTTAAAGGATTCATTTGTGTCTCTCACTGAGATTTAGGAAGTTTGTTTGTTTGTTTGTTTGTTCTTAATAATAAATGTGCTACTAATTTCTAGTTCTTTTCTTGACACATTCTCTTAAATATATTCTGGGGGTTTTTATATGATCTCTCAATATTTTGGACATTTGTATATGTATAATAGATTTGTTAAATTTTCAGTTGCAGTGTGCAGAGTAACTGCATATATATTAGTGAAAAATCACCCCTTCCTCGTAAGCAATTATCTTTACTGCTTTACAAAAGAAAAGTGAGAAATCACGTTCCTCATTTTCGTGGTATGGAACAGCTCTATTTATTGAAACTTCTGCACATCTTACTACTTAGTATTCTTGAGCAAGCTGGTATAGTAGAGGCAGTGCCAGCTTTGAGTTTGATCCCCAAACAGGAAAAATAAACATATTGCTGATATATTTCACTTTGAGGACTCGGACTTGTCTGTGATTATCTTTGTTGTCTCATCTTTTTTAGCACCTCTAGCTAGTGCCAGCTTCAAGGCATGAAAGATAGGTGCTGGGATAATATGATTATGTGGGGATTATAGGGGAGGAAAAGGAAAGGAAATACAGCTAAGGAGGAGAAGTTAATACTTCCTTGCAGCTTGGGCACCTTGTTAGAGTGTGACACAAAAAAATCTTTGTTGTATCTCGTAGTGGCTTTTCTCAACATAGCTGGCTTCACCATGATTCCATTTCCATACAGACTTTGTGGTTCCACCACCTCCAATATATCTAAACATGATGGATTGGAATCTCAATTCTGAAAAATAAATGAAATGTTAGCACATGGCTGCCTCTGTTGGATGTCTGGATCTTTCCTTATAGCTCTTCAATCTTTTTCCTTCTTTTTTTTTTTTTCTCTCCCAAAAACAAAGGAAGAAGTTTTATTTCCAGTTTACTGACTGCTTACTAAACCATAGCAAACTTTCAAATGTCTTCTCTAAAACCTAATAAAATATAAAAGATATTGATATCAGGTTAAAATGAAATTCTGTGCTGTTTTCTTCCTTCTTTGATGTTGCCAGGAGCGGATCACATTGCCTCACAAATTATAATAGGTGATTAGGGGAATGAGTTTTAGATTATTTGAAGATTTGTAGTCCTAATCACTAATGGATGCTCAACTACTTCAATTACTTGACTGACTGAAAAACCTTACTTTCTCATTTGGGAAGTGAGAGTAACTTTGTGGATGGAATAGCTTCCATAGCAACAAGGTATCACATCTGACAATAGAGATATGAGAAATGCAGCTTTTATTTTAAACAAATCTCTGTACTTTTTTGCTTTGAAATATGGTTTCAGAATTCTTCAGTACCTTTGTGCAGCATGTAAAATCATACAAGTGGTTATTGTGAGAAATTTGAAGTCAGAACTGTCCTCAAAGGCATTTGTAGTCCCTGGTGGAAAACTTTCCAGAGGGTCTTCTGTAAAAGCACTGATAATCATGCTTATGAAATGAGTATCTCTGTTATATTTTCAAAGTATATTATTTTTGGAAAACTAAAATGTAGACTGTGACACACTGTAATACAATATTAATTATAAATACCTGTAAAAATAGTTTTTCCCCTTTAGATCAAGTAGAGGTAAAGAGAAAAGCAGACTTCTGTGCCCTGTAGTTACGTTCTGTAAGTCAGAAGTCACTACACCTGCACTGAGACTACACAGAGAATTGTCCTATCACATTCACAGCCCATGTGTGTCCACATTTCCCCCCCTCCACACACACTTGCCTATTTGAGATCATATAAAAATCTTGATTTCAGCAATTGTAATTTAAGATGAGAATATTGGATTTTGTACTCCTCCAGCTTCTGCTGAAGTCAGAGGGAACCTTTGCCACTGACTGTGTTTGGGGAAGGATCAGATAGCGTATTCTTGTGATGTAGAATCTTCTGTTCTTAGTTGTCTGTAGAAAAAGCCTTCTAGGACCTTTGTGGGTATTTGGTGTATATACGGATGTGGAGACTGCAGGGTTTCCACTCCCATTACTTTTGACAAGATAATTAAACAAACAAACAAACAAAAATAGGGAAGAAATTTTCATACCAGTGGTAATAAGGGTTGTCATATTTTGTTTGAAATATTTCTTTCATATATGTACTCTTTCTTCAAGCTAAATGGTTGTGAAATCTCAGCAGACAAACTTGAAAACATTCCAGAACCCTTCCAAGTTTATTGCTATCAACTTTATGGTGTGTTGTGATTTATATTGAGACTGTATTTCCTGATATGACTTACAACACTGACTGGATAGAGACATCTTGGCTATCTCCTAGGATTCGAGTTCTCAAGAGGGACACATTATTGTTCAAATTTTGTGATATTGGAAGGCTTTCATTAATTATGAGAGAGAAAAGGATATTATAATATTTTAAATCCAATAGCAACGGTACTCTAGCAGCTACTATCAACACTGTGTTTCAGTGTTGCAGAGGGATATTTCAAAATATTATGCAGCAGCAGTTTTGAGTTTAATTGTCTGCAGATGGTAGATGATCTATTTTCCTCACTCGTTGCCACATTTCTAATAGCACCCAGGCTGTTCTATGTAAATTAGTGATCTTTCATATAATTTTCTCCTTAATTTTCCAATATTTTTTTCTTTGCATCATTCTCCAGCTGCATCATGTTGGATCTGACCTTTTAATTTCTGTTATATTCCTTAATATATATGTATCATAGTGTGCTTAACCATTGAAAGGCAATCATAGTGGCAAATAGAGAAGTACAAGATCTTATTACTGTGAACCATGCTAATAGTTATGTGTAACAGTCGGAGGCTGTTACATCTCTGACAAAAAAAAAAACAACAGGGTACTTGGAGCACACAGACAATCTGAGTTTTTCAGCTTTTTCTTGTAGTGGCAGAATGTGATCTCATGTAAAGATCGGACCTCAATCAGCTACAGACATACTTAACTCAAAGGTGATAACAGTCAGTGGTCCTTTGAACGTTGAAAGTGAAGTGTATGAGTACTATGTGCATTTTCAGAGCAAAGACCTAAGTAGGTACAACAAAAAATGAATCTAAGGTAGCTCAAGAGCATTTACATGAAAATTGTCTTAACAAGAAGCATAGGAAAGATATATTATAATAAAATGAGATAATAAAATGTGCAATGAGTACAAATTACGTAGGGAAGTTAAGACCAGAGGAATCTGAATAGGCAGTAAACTCTCACTAAGAAAGCCCAGCGCTGCGACCAGCAGAGCCAAATGGTCTTCAGTTTCCTCAAACACATTTTATGTAAATAATGTGCTTTGAGTACTCTTCCGGAAAGCCATATGCAAAAGCTCATAAATCCACAATAACCAAACTAACAATGGAAGATGAAAAGAAACTTGTACTGTTGGGTTTTTTTTGTTTTTTTTTTTTTTCTTTTTTGTTTATACGAAGTTCAGACAATAAACTATTGACCAAGATTCTTCTTGCTGGCCTAGCTTCAGTCTGGCTTTTTTTTCCCTCATGCATGCTGACCTGGAAATCTTCCTTTGCCTTAGCTGCGATAATCGTGACTCAGCTTACAACACCATACATTCGCATCGCCCCTGCTGCAGGCGACGACCAACTAACAGGTCAGAAGTTCAAGTATAGACAAGTCATCATGCCCATTCTTGTCTCCTTTTCTCTGGCTCCTTTTCCCTAATGATTTCTTCATTCTCTGCTCGTAAATAGTGTTCTGTGTTAAAAGTTTCTTTTTGTTTATAAGTTTTTCTTCAGCTCCTTTCAATTAAATTGTGTGCTTGGCACCGAAACGCACACACGCATGGCCGTATGTACAACTCCGCTGCATGTTTCCATTATGTGTGTGATCTGTGGAATGTTCTTTCAAGCCTAATGTGAAGAGATCTAGCCTCGCTCCATTTATAAATTCAATCATAGTTTAAATATAGATATCTGTCTGTGCACTTCCTTTTTTTTTTCTTTTTTTTAATTTTTCTGTTATTAGATCAAGGCACTAGTATATCTAGATCATTTATTTAAGGTTCACAAGTTGCATGTAAAAAGTAGAACAAAGACCTTGCATTAATGTTTGTTTTTGTTTTTTTTACCGCGGTGTGTTGGGAAGGTCAGATATTCTGGCAACATTTCAAAATGCATAAAATCTTAAAAAAAGTAAAACTGATTCCCTCCTTATGTCATACATGAATTCAAATCTTAAAATAACCTAGGGTGTGAGACGTGAGAATGAGCAGAACTGTAAGGTTCCTAAATCTAATTGTCATATAAACTCAGTGCAGAAGTGAGGCAATTACTGGGCTGAGTGTGGCTTGAAGGCCAGTTCAGAATATACTGAAATATTTTTAAATTCGAGGAAATTATTCATTTTGTTGGAAAATAAATGTGCTTTTATAGCATTTGCAAACCTTTTTATTTTTGAACAGAAGGATAATGCACTAAAAAATTCTGTAAGTCCTAAGGTGAGTTTGGAAAATGCAAATGGGGAAGTTAGACCCAGTCAATGAGCATTAACAGGATAAAATCATTGCCTTTTTCAAGAACACTGGCATAATTGGGTAGTGTGTAAATATTCCTTCTGGGGTGCCTGAGGGTCAAGGGGAGTTCAGATCCTTAGCATCTTAGTTCTCCTTTAGTCAGCAAGAGACAGGTAAATGACTGAGTTGAAGAAAAGAAGATTAGAGGTGTGTCTACAATATATTTTAATGCTGTGATATGTGTTTTATATAACAAAGCTAAAATCAAGTTGTGTCAATCAGGACAAAATTGTTGCATGTAAATTTCTATTGTGTAATAACATAAGAATTAACTAGAAAAATGGATGTATGATTCTAGGAAGTACCAGCTTGTTCTTGTTAGTGCTCTGTCAGAAGCCCTGTCCACATTCATTTTTATAGCTCAATGTTTTTCTTGCAAGTCCAAATAAAGCTTTGAATAGACAAATAGCATCTGGAATAAAAAAAATGGAATGAGATTCAACAAGACCAAGTGCCAGGTCCTGCACTTTGGCCACAACAACCCCAGGCAGTGCTACCAGCTTGGGGCAGACTGGCTGGAAGACTGTGTAGAGGAAATGGACCTGGGGGTATTGGTCGATGCTTGGTTGAGCATGAGCCATCAGTGTGCCCAGGTGGCCAAAAAGGCCAATGGCATCCTGGGTTGTATCAGAAATAGTGTTGCTAGCGGGAACAGGGAAGTAATTGTCCCCCCTGTATGCAGCCCTGGTGAGGCTGCACCTCAAGTACTGTGTTCAGTTTTGGGCCTCTCTCTGCCAGAAAGACATTGAGGCCCTGGAGCATGTCCAGAGAAGGGCAGTGAAGCTGTGAGGGGTCTGGAGCACAGGCCTTATGAGGAGCAGCTGAGGGAGCTGGGATTGTTCAGTCTGTAGAAGAGGAGGCTCAGGGGAGACCTTATTGCTCTCTGTAACTACCTGAAGGGAGGTTGTAGTGAGCTGGGGGTCAGCCTCTTCTCTCTTGTAACTAGTGATAGGACAAGAGGGAATGGCTTCAAGTTGCGCCAGGAGAGATTCAGACTGGATGTTTGGAAATACTTCTTCTCTGAAAGAGTAGAAAGGAGCTGGAATGGGCTGCCCAGGGAGGTAGTGAAGTCACCAACCCTGGAAGTGTTCAAGGAATGTTTAGATGCTGTGTTGAGGGACATGGTTTAGTGATTACTACTGGTGATAGGTGGACAGTTGGGCTGGATGATCTTATAGGTCTTTTCCAACCTTAATGATTCTAAAATCTCTTGAACTTCAGTGATTTTTATTTCTTCATCGCAGAATTCAAATTTCCAGATGGAGAAATAAATGCTTTTCATCTCTTTTTAGATTTGTTCTAATGCAAATCTGAGTAGCTGCAGGGACCTACAGAGGACAGATCTATTCTGCAAGAGGAAAA
>VXAB01006038.1:219-26807 GCA_013399175.1 Odontophorus gujanensis | reverse complement strand
GCGGGCTGCTCTCAAGAGACAGCGCGTCGGGTGTTCCCCGAAATAGAACGATCTATATGGGCTGCGCGAAACGCCTGCGCTATTTTAAGCGCTCCTGAACCTCGCGGCCGCGTCTTTTGGGAGCCGGGAGCGAAGCGGCCGCACGGTACGGATCTGCGGGGCGGGCGCTGCGTTGCTCCGTGCGGGTGGAGAAAGGTCGGGGAGGGTCGGGGGACGGCGGTGCGGGGCTGCGTGCGGCGGGGCAGCGCTTCTGAGCCGTGCTCCAGCCTGCTGCCGGCGGCTTTCTGCCCGCTAACGAGTCGTTTCCGCAGCCCGTGGCTCGGCTCGCGGGTAGAGAATAAAGCGGCTGAAAGATCTGGTTGCGAAAAGCGTGGCTGTTTGCTTTGGTTTTGTTTTTGTCCGCCTCGAATCGCCGCAGCAGATTTTTCGGAGGCGCGCTGGGGGGAAAAAGCGCTGAATTGTTTTCCGGTGATCTCAGGCGCCGGTGCTGTGCGCCCAAGGGCCGCCGTGAGGCACACGCCGGGGAAGCAGCTCGCAGGGCCGCGATGGGCTGCGCGTGCAACGCGGGCTCCGGCAGCGCGCCGTCGGGGCGCCGCACTCGAAGAACGCGGCGGTGGCTCCGGCTGCACTACGCCGGCAGAGCGGGAGGTGTTGAAGGACATCCGCGGCTGTTCCCCCCCCTGGGCGGTCTCGCCATCTTCCACCTGTGCCCGGCTGTTCCTGCGGACGGCGTCGCTGGAGCCGGGCTGCGGCCGTCGGTGCTCCTCTCCCTCCCTGGCTGTGCTCTCCTGCTGTCCCCGCTGTTTCCCCTTTGTGATACCGCCACGTATCATCGTGGTCTGATGAGTGGTGTCAAGAAGCGAGGTAGATGGGTTACGCATCTGTTTGCTCAGAAGGGACTTCCACATCCAGGGCGGAGGTGATGTTTCTGAAGCACGGCCGTGAACTCGGGTGCTGTCACTCAGCACAGCTGCGTGTGAGTTGGCGGCTTCGTTGTCAGGGATGAGCTCTCAAAAAACTTTTCCTGGTAGGTTTGGCCTTGAGCAATGGTGATGGTAAGAGATAACGTTGCAGCAGCGTTTGCTGCGGAGTAAACGTGGCTTCCCACTGAACTGAGCAGGGTGACTCCTGGGGATGTGTCACTGTTGTTTCCTGCGTTCCTGTGACAGCATGACGGTGGCAGGGATGGTCCAGTGGGGAGGTTTCCTTGGCAAGCATCTCCAGCTGGCTCCAAGGGGAGGAATCTGATCTTTTTCGGTGTAAAAGTGGTGGTGGACTCATGTGGAGCCGCAAGTTGGGCCCTCGTGGGCCCCTTCCAACTCGGAATGTCCCGTGAGAAGTGAGCTGCTTTGTGAAATGGTGCTCTTGTGCCCCTGGAGGAGCACTGGTGGTCAAGTCTGACTTCGGGATCCTCCTCCAGAGTCACTGAGCTGAGGAGTGGCTCTGAGGAACCATTATGGCTGTTCCTTGAGAATCTCCTAAAAGGTGACTTTGGTGGTCTCCATGGAAACTCTTCTGTCGCTTTGTGGAGGCCTTGTAGGAGAGCTGCTGCCTGGCTTTCAGGAACACAAAGTCACTGCAAGGTGGGAGCTGAAGGAGAAGCAGCTCTGCAAGAAGGACACCTTGACCCGACTTGCTTGCAGGACTGCAGGGAGCTCAGCCCAGGCTTGGCCTGTGTCCTCTTGTCCTTGGTTTCAGTCTGGCTCCTTCCCCAGCAAGGCGTGAGCGTGGTGCTGGGCCGTGCAGGCACCAGGGCTGCGGGCCATGGCCGTGCTCACCTGGAGGTCCAAGGGCGGCCTGGCTCCGCAGCACATGAGTGCTCCTCTGAAGCAGCCCCCTCGTGCAAACTTAACCACTTCCCAAAGGAAAAAACATGGACTGAGAAAACGTGTGGGCATTTTAGTCATCACTCCGAGGCGTCTGCACATTTCTTCTCCTTCTGCAAGTGCTAAAATTGAGTGTGGGGGGGAGAGTGTGCTGAGCCTTCTGAGAAGCAGAAGCCGGGCAATTAGAGAGGGGGTTTTCTCTGGGCCGTCTGAAACGCTGACGTGTTCTCCTCTCATGGCTGTTTTTCAGCTGGGGACAAACCGCTCAGCACTCGGACGGAGCTGCCTTCTCACAAGTGCCTGGGCAGGACCGTGCTCCAATCCCGGGGAGGAGCTGAGCAGAAATCTGCCCCGACGTCTGTGCAGCATGCCGTCAGCCCGGGGAGCATGAGGCTGTGCTGCTGGGAGCCCTGAGGAGCGCCGGGCTCACGGGAGGAATGTTACGGTGGGCGGTGCACCTGGAAGGAGGGCCACGCAGGGTGAACCACGCGGCCGTGGCCGTGGGGCACAAGGTGTACTCCTTTGGTGGGTACTGCTCCGGGGAAGACTATGAGACGCTGCGGCAGATCGACGTGCACGTTTTTAATGCAGGTAAAGGTGGTGCGTAGAGGAGCGGTGTGATCCGTTGTCGGCTCGCTTAGTGCACCCCGCTCTGTTGTGTGCTGTCCGACTGGGGCCTTCTGTTAGGCAGGGTGCTAAGCAGAACCACCAGAGCCTGTCTTGTAGAGGAGCTGGTAGATGTCAGGGGGCTGATTCGAGCTGCGAATCGAGGTGATCCGCTCGTGGTGCGGAGAGGAACGTAGCTCAGGAGCTTGTGAACAAAGGCATTCATCTCTAGCCAGAAGGACTGGGTGCTCGTAGGCAAGGCACACAAACGTGGCTGCAGAGCACAGTTCTTGTGGGAAAACATGATTACCTTGCCCAAAGGAATGCCCTTGTGTTGCCTTCCCTGCTTACCACTCCCAAGCATTAAAGAGTCATGATGCTGAGGCTGCTGCCTGGGAGGTGCTGCTGGTTTCCCAAACCCTTGCTCAGTTAATGCCCTGAGGTTGCAGTGCCAAAGCCAAGGTACCAGGCTTTGAATGATCTCTTCCAATGGTATGGAGAGGAAGGCCATCTTTTAGGCAGGGAGCATCCTGTTTAGCTTGAGTTCAGCACTGGCTGTGTTTCCTCCCTGCCCTTCCCATCTCTGAGGCGGACGGTCGCCTCTCGAGGTGTCTGATCCTTCCCTTTGTGAGGGATGGCCACGTAATGCTTGCTGTGCCTCCTGCACTGTCATTACGCCCCGTAATGCTTGTTGATTGCTCTGCTTACTACTGAACGTGACGTGCAGGCTCCAGGGAGGAGAGCCTGTAATCACCAGGCACTCCTGTTTGTAGCACAAGGTCAGCAGGGAGAACTGAGGTGTGGATGGGGTTTGGGAGCATCTGTCTGCTCCAGAATTTGGTTTTACTTTTTTTGTCTTATTGTTTTAATAACTACTGCTGTTTCTACAAAGCTACTGTGCTGTTTTCCTTAGACCGTGCTTCCAGGGTCCAAATGATGCCTTCCCCCCTTGCCCTGCAGTGCTTTATTCCTGTGCTGCCCATTCCTTCAGCTTTGAGCATCTTCAAAAACATCAGTAGCCTGAAGTAGTGTCTGCATTCGTTATCACCTTCCCCCTTCTTTTCTTTCCTGTTTTGGGAGGGTGTATGTGGTGGTTTTGTGTGCGTGGGGGCGGTGTCTGCTTGTGTGCTGTACCTTCCCCTCGTGGTTCAGGATGAGCAAGAGCAGACATTTCTTTGATGTGGCTGATGCAGAACCAAAGCTATTTCTGTCCGGATTCCTCCAGTCCTCTGTGCTTCCTGCAGCCTTGCCTGAACAGTGGACCTGTGGAAAGCTGTGCTTCTGTATTTCTTAGCCACCTGCTCTTCAGGGCCAGGCACAGCTCTGTCTTGCTTGCTAGTCTGCTTCTGCACCTCATCGTGCAGGGGAAAACAGCCGTCAGGCTTTCTGCTTTCACAAATGCTCGCTGTCCCACGATGAGTACACTGGTGAGTGTGTGCAGCGAGCTTCACACGGGCTCAAACTTACATTTCCAGTGTCCCTGCGCTGGATCAAGCTGCCTCCAGTGTGGACAAACAGCCGTGATCAAGTGAGAGAGGTGCCCTACATGAGGTACGGGCACTCAGCGGTGCTCATCGACGACATCGTCTACATATGGGGAGGCCGCAACGACACGGAGGGAGCCTGCAACGTGCTCTATGCCTTTGATGTCAGTAAGTTCCACCTCCTCCTTACTCATCCTCATCACAGCTGCTCTCGGTGAGAGCTTTTCTCTGCCCCACCGTGCTGCTGTCCTGCCCCTCTGGTCTCTCTGCAAAGCAGCAGTGCAGAGTGAACAGGGCAGATGAGGAACTGGTGCTGCTGGGTGACTCAGCGTGTTGGGAAGGGGAGCAGGGTGCCAAGGGCATCTGCACACCTGACTCTCTGAAAGCCTTTGAATAGAAATTACTGCAGTTCTCTAACAGGCAGATGGTTTTCAGTTCTTCTGTCAGCCTCGTGTACTCGCTCTGGTAGTGGCTGTGACTGAAGTGCTGTCCCTGGTGTGCTCCTTAGCTGGGGCTGAATGCTGCAGCCAGAAGGGCTCTCGAGGATTGGCATTGCTTTCCAGGGAGGTNTTCTGTATTTCTTAGCCACCTGCTCTTCAGGGCCAGGCACAGCTCTGTCTTGCTTGCTAGTCTGCTTCTGCACCTCATCGTGCAGGGGAAAACAGCCGTCAGGCTTTCTGCTTTCACAAATGCTCGCTGTCCCACGATGAGTACACTGGGGAGTGTGTGCGGCGAGCTTCACACGGGCTCAAACTTACATTTCCAGTGTCCCTGCGCTGGATCAAGCTGCCTCCAGTGTGGACAAACAGCCGTGATCAAGTGAGAGAGGTGCCCTACATGAGGTACGGGCACTCAGCGGTGCTCATCGACGACATCGTCTACATATGGGGAGGCCGCAACGACACGGAGGGAGCCTGCAACGTGCTCTATGCCTTTGATGTCAGTAAGTTCCACCTCCTCCTTACTCATCCTCATCACAGCTGCTCTCGGTGAGAGCTTTTCTCTGCCCCACCGTGCTGCTGTCCTGCCCCTCTGGTCTCTCTGCAAAGCAGCAGTGCAGAGTGAACAGGGCAGATGAGGAACTGGTGCTGCTGGGTGACTCAGCGTGTTGGGAAGGGGAGCAGGGTGCCAAGGGCATCTGCACACCTGACTCTCTGAAAGCCTTTGAATAGAAATTACTGCAGTTCTCTAACAGGCAGATGGTTTTCAGTTCTTCTGTCAGCCTCGTGTACTCGCTCTGGTAGTGGCTGTGACTGAAGTGCTGTCCCTGGTGTGCTCCTTAGCTGGGGCTGAATGCTGCAGCCAGAAGGGCTCTCGAGGATTGGCATTGCTTTCCAGGGAGGTGGTTCTTTCTGAAAGCATGAGGTAGAGGATTAAAGTGCAGAAGTGGTCAAGGACAGGATGGAGAAATAAGGGCAGGCTTGAGCTGGATTAGATAAATCTGAAAGATAAACCTTGAGATTTCAGGTTGTTTTCTTCATTATGCTGTTGAAACACCTGTGAAGAAAAGGGACCGGGTGGGCAGGAGTGTTGGGAAAGGAGAGGGGCACGTCTGGGTGCTGGGGCAAGTTCGTTTAAACACTAACCACTAACTGGCCTTGCAGTGACAAGTGCTTGGTCACGAGTTCCCTTCGTTGCCAGATGTCTCAGAGCTTGGAGCTGCTCTCTGGGTGCAGGGTTTCCCCCCTTCCCCTGGCACGTGCAGCTAGGAAGCTGCCAGCAGATTGCCTTCTATGCAGAAGCCTTGCAGTGGGAGCTGCCTGGCGTCCCTGCCAATTGCAGCACTTTAGCATTAAGTGCAAATGAACTGAAAAGGCCAGTCCTAAGTCCTAGCCCAAAGCCTGGGCAGCTGTCTGTACACGCAGTGCCTGTCCCCTGCCAATCCTGGAAAGTGTGCCTGGCATTCCTCCGACAGTGGTGTAAGCTCCACTGTGTCCATCACATCAGGCTGGGTAAGTCCTGGCCGAGTGCAGCTCTGTCACCTGGAGATGGAGGCACCGAGCTGACCACCAGGCAAGGTCTCTTCCACCTCATTTGACACGTTATGCCTGGGCAGACTCCTGCTGCTGTGTGACTTGGGCTTGGGAGCAGCCCTGTGAGGAAAGGGAACTTGATAGCTGTTGCAGCTTTCTTGCTAGCTGCCTGCCCAGGATTCTGGTGACCCTCTGTGTGGTTCCAGCTGGAGCCTAGGTGGACTGCTGTGGTCGTGGGCCAAGTTCAGAGGAGTTATCCTCACGAAGAATGTTGCTTTGGCTCCAGTTTTACCACTTCTTGAAATAAGTACTGCCGTTGGCAGCTTGCAGCATTTCAGGGGGGTTGGGGGGGACATCTTCTGCCTCGAGGCTTATCTGTGCCTGTCTGTGGGCTCATGGGACAGGTGCCTGTTTGTGCTTGGCAGGGAGTTGCTGGCACAGCTCCACGTTGCCCTGCGTGGAGAACAGCTCTGGCTGGATTTCAGGTCCTCCTCTAACTCGGTCCCGGAGACTGTGGGGTTGAGTGTACTCTCAGCAAGCTTCCTGATGGCACTAGGCAGAGCAGTGCTTTAATGCAACAGAAGGAAGGGTGCCATCCAGAGGGACCTGAGCAGGATTGAAAAGTGGGCCCACGAGAACCGAATGAGGTTCATTAAGACCAAGTGCAAGGTGTTGCACTTGGGTTGGGCAATGCTAGATGTGAGTACAGACTGGGAGATGAACTAACTGAGAGTAGCCCTGAGGAGAAGGACTTGGGGGTCTGAGTGGGCAAAAAAATGGACGTGCTGCCCAGAAGGCCAACAGTATTCTGGGCTGCATCAAAGGAGAAGTGGCAGAAGGGCAAGGGAGGGGATTGTTCTCCTCTGCTCTGTCTGTCTGGAGCGCTGCATCCAAGCCTGGGGGCCCGTGCACAAGAAGGACGTGGAGCTGCTGGAGCAGGTCCAGAGGTGAGCCACAAAGATTTTCAGAGAGCTGGAGCACCTCTCCTATGAAGAAAGCTGAGGCAGCTGGGCTCGTTCAGCCTGGAGAAGAGAAAGATCTGGGGAGACTTCATTGTGGCCTTCCAGGACTTGAGGGAGCTTTTAAGCAAGAGAAGAACCAACTGCTTATGAGGGTAGATGATGATAGGACAAGGGGGAATGTATTTATACTGGAAGAGGGGAGGTTTAGGTTAGGTGTTAGGAAGTAATTCTCCATTCAGAGGGTGGTGAGGCACTGGCACAAGTTGCCCTGAGAAGCTGTGGATGCCCCGTCCCTGGAGATGTTCAGGGTGATGAGTTCCTGAGCACTCTGATCTAGAGGGGCTTGGGACTAGATGATCTTTGATGTCCTTCCAGTATAAGCCATTGTATAATGCTGTGACTTCGGCCCTCCTTATTTGTCTTGGACTCCGGACCCCAGGTGCAGAATCCAGCTCTTGTTAAACTTCATGTGGCTGGTGATTGCCCAGCTCTCTAATTCGTCTAGATCTCTCTCTGAGGCCTCTGCCCTCAGCAGAATCAATAGCTCCTCCTAGTTTAGCTAATCAGCAGCAAACTTGCTCAAAACACATTCCAGTCCTACACTGAGTCATTTATGAAGACGTTAAAGAGAACCAGCCCTAAAATGAAGCCCTGAGGAACCCTGCTAGTGACTGGACATAGCTTGACGCAGCCTCATTTACCTGTGGACCTGACCCACCAGCCTATTGCTCACCCATTGCATTGTGTTGTTGTTGAGCTCTGTGCTGGACATCTTGTCCAGGAGGATACTGTGAAAACAGCATTAAAAGCTTTGCTGGAAGACAGAAAGATTGCACCAGAGGGCTTCCCTTGGTCAACCCGGTGGGTAACCTCATTATAAAAGCTTGTTAAACAGGACCCTTCCCCTCATGAACCTATTGGATGCAAACCAATGACCATGTTGTCCTTCAGGTGTTTTTCAATGACTCCCAGCTCCACAGTGTTAGCAGCACTGAAGTGACACTGACAGGCCTGTAATTACCAAGCTCTTATTTCTCACTTTTCTTGAGAATTAGAGCAGTGTTTGCTAGCTTCCAGCCTCTTGCACCTCTTGAATCTCTTGCAAAGCCTCCTTGTGAGTCAATACAAATAAAACTGCTCCAGCAGCACTGTGCTGATTGCACGTAGAACTTGAGCTGTTTGTCAGGCAGGGCAGCAGCTACACCCTGGAGCTGAGGACCTGTCACTGTGCCCTGTGTGGAGGCTCAGGCAGGCAGCCTCACCTGGAGGAGCTCACAGCCTCTGGAGAAGCAGGAGCTGTGTGTGAAATGGGGATTTCTGCCGTAGAAATGAGGCGTGGTTGCAAAGAGCTTTCCCATCCCGACATCTACTGTACTTTCCTAGCACTGCCTCCTGTTTCGTTTCAGACACGCACAAGTGGTTCACGCCAAAGGTGTCTGGAATGGTCCCAGGAGCAAGAGATGGGCACTCAGCTTGTGTCCTGGCAAAGAGCATGTTTATCTTCGGAGGCTACGAACAGCTGGTGAGTCAAAAACATGACGCATTTCTCTGACAAATTGAGATAAGTATATAACGATTATAACAAACATGTTTTAATTTAGCTAAGAAAAGCTCACGAAATGCAGAGTGCTTCCAGTGCCTGTTGTGCTGTTGAGAAGTTCTGTCCCAGTGTGGTGCGTGTTCCCTGTACTCTGCACCACTTCTCATGCCTTGCTGAGCCTCTCCAGCAAGCACTTGTCCTTCCATGTAAGAAAGACAGAGAGCACCCTGTGCTAGCTGCCAGCGTGCTTAGCACCCCTTTAAGTAAATCCTTATGCTCTGAACTTAAGAGGGTAAGTGTCACTTCAGACTATCACCAGGCTCCAGGAAAGTTGTGCCAAGTCACAGCTCTTTGTTTGGATGAAAGCTGGGGCTGTTATGGCTGTGCCTTTGTTATTCCCCTGGCTTTTCTGTGCACTCTAGAATGTTAAACCCGTGATCTCGATTGCTGCTCTACAAATGTGGCCTGTTTTTATCCAAGGCCAAACAAGCCTGCCCTGTTGATTTTGCTGCTGTTTCCCTTGTCTGGAGGAGCAGAAATCTGTTCAAGTTTGTGTGACTAGAGCCACCTTCTTCCGCTGTGGCACGGAGTGGAGGCAAAATTCTGCTGTGTGCGGGTCCTGTGTGCTAGGAACCAAACCCTGAACAAATAGGAAGGTTGCAGGAGAGAAGGAACAGCTCTGAGGGGAGGTGAGCTTTACCACCTCTTCATTAAGCAGCACGTGCTGCTTACCTGGATGTGTTGGAGCAAGCACTGCATCTGCTAGGAAGTGCTGGGTCTGAAGGGGTGATGACTGTCTCTAGGATAGCTGCCTTTCTTGGAGGGCTGGTGTCCCCAGGCTTCTCAGTGCTTCGGTGACCAGGCTGCCTGCTGTCTTCCAGGCCGACTGCTTTTCAAACGACATCCACAAACTGGACACCACAAACATGATGTGGACCTTAATCTCCGCCAAGGTCAGTGCCTGGTTTTTATTCTGCGTTGTGGAGGAAGTCTCGTTTGTGCTATTCCCTGGGGTGTAGAGGCCCATAGTCTCCCAGCTCCTGTTTGGTGTGGCTGGGATCTGTGGCAGTTCTCCAGGAGAAGGCAGCCACGATTTCCCTGTCGGGAGGTGTCACCTCCCTGGGTAACCTGCGTTGTTCCTCTTGCTGTTTTAACCTGTCCCTGCAGGGTACGCCAGCTCGCTGGAGGGACTTCCACTCAGCTACCATCATTGGAAAAAAGATGTATGTATTTGGGGGCAGAGCTGATCGTTTTGGGCCGTTTCACTCCAACAACGAGATCTACTGTAACCGCATCAAAGTGTTTGATACAGAAACAAACTCCTGGCTGGACTCCCCTCCCACTCCAGTGCTCCCCGAGGGCCGGCGGAGCCATTCAGCATGTGAGTGTGGCTCTGCTGGGGGAGGAGGACGTGGAAAGGGGCTCCCACCCATAGCAGTAGGGTGTCTGCTCTGCAGGGTGGAGGTGTGGGACATTGAGGGGTGCTCAGAGCCTGGCTTCTGTGGAGAGCTGCGGCCCAAAGCGAAGCCCTGTGTGCAGCCCTGTGTGTGGAAGTGATATAAGCTAACATGAGCGACGAGCGCCGCGTTGCTTTGTGTTTGGTGCTGTGACAGGGACCTGCTGGGCCCTGCCCTGGCAGGCATGCTGATGTCTGTGCTTACTCCCTGCAGTCAGCTACAATGGGGAGCTCTACGTATTTGGTGGCTACAACGCACGCCTGAACAGACACTTCCACGACCTCTGGAAATTTAATCCAGGTATTCATGCTCCTAACTTGTTGCAGTGATGGTGCTCGAGGTCCTCAGGTGTGTGTCATCACTGAATATCAGTCAACTGTGAGATGTTTTGGAGTCCTCCGTACTCGTAACACTTTTGGCAGTCCACAAGACTGATCTGTTTGCTAATCAATTTGCACAACAAAGTCTTACAAGAGTGGTACGTGGTTACGGAGGAGCAGCCCACTTGCTGCTTCCCAGCTGGCCTATGAGGTGGTGCAAGAGCTGCTGTAGGTTTTGGTGCCATACGTTTGTGATTAATCACCCCCCCGGCATCACTGCCATGTTAAGCAGCAGGGGCAAAGGCTGCTGCTGTCTTCCCTGCACGGTACAGTCACTGTGCCAGCCTGCCCCGGCTCGGGGAGGATCCTCTGCGTTCCCCGTGGCTGCCAACAGATGGAGCTGGTTCCTGGGCCTCCCTCTGAATGAATCCCACGCTGGGGAAGGGAAGCTGACTGCTCGGCAGCCCCCGGGCTTGAGCCCTGTAGGTTTTGTCACGGTGGCTGCAGGGAGAACCTGCAGCTCCTGTCCAGAGCTCTGAGGGCTGGCTGTGCCTGGCATCAAAGCAACCCTCCATGGACAGCATGTTGGGAGCACATCGTTCTGCCTCCAGCAAAGAAGAGGTGGACAGGGAAGGGTGTATGTTGGCTGGTTGGTGTCTGTGGGGCCTCTGCTTTATTTTGTAGGGCTTCTTTTTTTGTCTGTGGTTTGTTTAATTCCATAACCTGCTCATACATAGGTCTTGATCAGGGCTCTGTGACAAGCTGGTGCATTCTCTCACCCCTACCCCTTTCCTTAGTTTCCCTTTCATGGAGGAAGATTGAGCCCAAGGGGAAAGGCCCGTGTCCTCGACGCCGGCAGTGCTGCTGCAGAGTAGGGGACAAAATCATCCTCTTTGGAGGTACCAGGTGAGTTGTAAGGGGCCCACGATGTGGCTTTGGGGAAGGGTTTGCCATTCCCTTCAGCACAATTTCCTTCTGTGCTGTAGTCAGCTTTGCTTTGTAGCCTCATGGCAACTGTCCATCTATCTTCAAGTGTGACAAATGACACAGATTACAAGTCTTATCCTACAAGCAAGGAAAGTAACCTGGTCTGCTGTGCTGAAGCTGACTTCAGACTGACTTATTCTCCATTACGTGCTTCCCTGCTTCTCCCAGCGGAATTTTTCCTTCGTTGGCAGGAGTGGTGTCTGCTGAGCTGCAGAGAGATGTCAGCTCAGCTGGGAGCTGTTTGAGGGGCCATTCACACAAAGTAGCATTCTCTTCTGTGCCAGTGTTGCTCAGCAAAGTTTCCATTCACAGGAGGGACCCGGTGCTAAGGATTTAGCTGTCAAACACTGGAATTGGTACTATCAGGATGGAGGGCAGCTGGATGTGGCCAAGAGCCTTAGCAGCTGCTAAAAGGAAGGAAGTAGCCCATCACCAGGACATGCTCTGTGCTGTCTGAAATGACAGATTGCAGCTCTGGAGCACAGGCCTGTTTGCCAGCATTTACCTTGCACAGACATCTGAAATGCTTTCAGCCGTCCAAATGGTATGGAAAGCTTTGAGGCTTTCTTTGGGACTCTGGCAGTGGCTTTTTTGGGATGCTTGAGAAGACAGGCTGGGGGCAGGGGACAAGTTAGGTAAACGATAGGCTGGTGTACCAACATCTGATGAGGCAAAGGGCCTTCTGCTGCAGAAGAGCTTGGCAGGAGGAGAAGGCATAGCGGGAGGATGCCTGTGTGGGTGTATGCAGTGCATGGTGAGGTACTGGGAGGTGCTGAGTTTATCCAGGCTCCTCAGCAGATACTGGGTGCTGCTCTGTGTGGTAGAAGGCTTGATGGCAGCTCTGGATGCTCTCAGATGCTGCAGTCTTTGGTAGACAGCACAGCAGCTGAACTTGAGTGTACAAGCTCGGCTGTTCTATCAAGCACTAGCAAACCATGATAAATTTGACACCAGCTTTTCAGAGAACAGTCCACCCCTGTCAGACAGCGTGGCAGCAGCTTGTCTTTTCCACTGACCAGCTTCAGCGTTTGCCTTGTTCTTCCTGCAAGGCTCATCCATGCCAGACTGGGGTAGGAAAAGCTGCTGGTGGCAGGAATGCAGCCTGCCTGGATGGGGGGGACAGCCCCGCGGGTGGGGGTGGGGGCTGTGCTGGCTTCCTGTAATGGTTATCAGGTGTGTTCTGGAGCCGGCTGGCAAGATAAGAAAGTTTTCCAGGAAGTCGTTGTAAATGGAGAACTCCCTGCGGTCTGCCTGCTGACCTGCACTCCCCTGCTGGGGAAGGAGGAGGGGAGCATACGGATGTGGGGGGTTTGGTGGTGCCTTGCACGATCAGCCAGCAGTGCTGGGCACGGCCAGGCAAACCTCTTTGTGTCCTGTGCTTTCTGATGAGGATTCACTTCACCAGAGGCTGTTCAGGAGTTCTTCTGCAGGTGCCTGTTGCTGGCTTGACCTGGCTTAGAAAAGCCTGGCTTGGTGAGGGAGAGCAGAGAGTTTTGCTGGGTTCTGACTGCTGCCCTGCACCCTGAATTCTGGGAGCTGCAGCACTCCTGGTCTTGAACTCCAGGCTTTCCCCAACTGCTTGAGGTTGGGTGATAAAGCCACAGGAGCACTGCTCTGCCTGCTGGCTTCCCTTTGGAAGATAAGGGATGCCCTAGGTCTTCCTGTGACGTGGATGTGAGATTAGATTGTGTGTTGTATCCAGGCAGATGGGACCCATCAGCAGCAGGTCTTGCCTGCCAGCAGCAAGCTGCGCCTCCTATTTGTGTGGGGGCACTGAGGAGCGGGGACACAGGTGCTGCCTTATGTCCTCTCTTGCTCGGTGGGTTGTAGGTGGACAGCAAGTGACACTGCAGTGAGAATCACTGACTTAGAACACCTTTCCTTTCTTTCAAGTTCTCCAAACAGCCATCAGTGCTTGGGTGAGGCACTGATGTTCCAGCACAGGCTGGCCTGTCTGTGCTGGGGTGCTCGGTGACCCATCTCTCAAGTGGCTTTGTCTGCTCCTTCAAGACCACAAAGGCAGAGAGCCTCAGCTGAGGCTGCCTGTTGTTCCCTGGCCGTGCCTGAAATTGCAGCTTCCCACTGGTACAGGGGAGCCTAAAGAACTGCAGCTGTTGCACAAGTGTTTTGGCACTGACTGACGAGCTTTGTTTGGCTTCTGCAGCCCATCTCCAGAGGAGGGCATGGGCGATGAATTCGACCTGATGGATCACTCGGATCTCTACATCCTCGACTTCAGTACGTGAGTGCTCCCTGCACGGTGTGTGCCTTTTGCCACCGGGTGCCTCGCTGAGAAGCACCGTTTCCTGTGGCATAGTTTGCCTGATGCCCTGATCCCCTGTAGTGCCCAGATGAGGACTGCTGTGGCTAATCGCCCTCTATCCACAGGCCCTAGCCTAAAGACGTTGTGTAAGCTAGCAGTGATCCAGTACAGCCTGGACCAGTCCTGCCTTCCCCACGACCTCAGGTACTGCGTGCCTTGCATAGAGCTCACCCGTGCGTGCTCCTTGGGGCACTCCAGCCCTGGTTGCTGTGTCCACGCTTGCTCTCATTGTGCCCTGTTGCTTTGTTACAGATGGGAGCTCTCGGCCATGACGACGAACAGCACCATCAGCCGCCCCATCGTCTCCTCGCAGGGCTGATGCTGGCTCATCCCTCTACCACCCTGTTCTCCCCTCCACACACTGACCTCTTGCTCCACCGCCTGCATGAATTTTTAGCCCTTTCAAGCAAGGAACCTATGTGAGCTCCGTTTGTCTCGCCCCAGCCAGGCCTCCTTGGGCCCTTGTCACGTTCAGGGCAGCACGGGTGTGCAGGCAGAGCAGGCCCCTGGGGAAGAAATCTGTGTGCCCCAGCAGCACAACTGTGAACCCCCCGTCCTTGCCTGAAGAGCTGCAGCTGCACTGGCCTGGTCCCCTGCCAGCAAGGGCCTGAATCGACTCCTGCTGCTGGCCCCAGGCTTGGAACTATTCCTGTGCTGTCTTGTGATCATGATGACGTTCATGCCTGCACCCATCGGTGCTAAGCTGCCCCCAGCACTGGCCTGCAGGCCCAGGGTGGAGCTGAGCCCCTGCACCTGGTTTGGGGGCTCTGCTGCCTGGCTCAGGTTGTAACACAGTGACCAGTGGGCGTTTTATAAACACTGAGGTGGAATTGGCTTTCTGCTGCTCTGTGTGTCCAAGTCGGGGCTGGCTGTGCTGGGAGGGAGGGCTGGGAGGGCAGCTGCAAACTCTCCGTGCCTGGTGGGAGCTGGAGCCAGCAGGAAGAACGGGCCTGAACCACGATGTAGCTGCCTCCCAGGAGAGAGTGAGAGGGAGGCAGCTGGTGAGTGTCACCTGGGCCTTGCTCCTTCAAAAGATGGGTTGGGGTACAAGGCTGAAACTGCTAACAGTGCAGAGAAAGGTAGGGGAGCACTCACAGCTTTTGCTGAGATGCAGAAGTCGTGGGGACATCTGACAGATGGCAATGGCTGTGTGCTGTGAAATGATGGAGCCCTTTGGTGCAACATCCTCTTAGCACTCACCAAGCTTACTCTCCTTGCAGGGTGCTGGGCACCAGAAAACATGCAGAGTGTGCTGACTTGCTGCCTCAGGCAGCACAATGCTGAGTGCAAGGGCACCCCAAGATGCTCCTGGCTCTGTGAATGGCCGTCACTGGGGCTTCTCCAAGGAGAATCACAAGCCTGGGGACATTGAGTGGAGGCTGGAGAGGCTCGGTGCCCCACACCAGCTCCCTCTTGGAGTGGAAATGTTTGGTGGGGAGAAGAAAAGGGCCTCACTGGGGAGGGGAGAGAGATGTTGGCATCCCCTCTAAGGGCTCGGGGGCACTGTGGCCCTGCACACTCCATGGGATGGAAGCCTGTGGTAGGAGCTAGTGCTGGGCTGCCAGCTGTGGTCCAGGAGCCAGATGGACACATGCCCTCCAGTGGGATCCTTGCTCCCTTCATCATCACCCCCTCCTGAGCCACCAAGTTTGCTTTAAAGACCCCAGCTTCCTTTTATTGCTTCCCCTCTCAGATTGCAGCCGGCTGTGAGGGCTATTTTTAGCAGCCTGCTTTCTAAAAATAGCCCCAAGATGTTTGGAGTTGCGTCAGGAGGGGTACCTCTCCTCCACGCGTCAGCTTGGCCCCTGCACCCCAGGAGGCTACAAAAGGAGGCCGGGAGCAGTGGGGTCAGCAGGTTCAGACGCAGCCAGAGGCAAAGGCAGTAAGAAGCTCTGCCAGCTCCAGGCATCCCAGTACCGGCACCATGACCATCTTCTGCAGCCACTGCCACAGGCCACTGCAGGCAGAGATGAGCTGCCTGCCCAGGAGAGCTGAGCAGGCACCCGGTGCCTCCAAGCCATTCAGGTGAGCTCCCCGTGCCTGGAAGGGGAGGCTGTGAGCAGCTCCTGGCCATGGTGAGACCCAGCCAGGTGCGAGGGGCTGCCACCAGCCTGGGACACTAAGACAAAGGATCTTGGAGGGGGAAGAGAGATTTTTGGGAGGTTTGAGTGAAGACAGGTGCAACTTGCAGATCAGATGGGCTGCAGCTCATGATCTGGCACTGGATGCGGTTTCTGCCCTAGCGGGGCTTGGTGGGGAGGTTGTGTCACTCAGCTAACTGCTAAAAGCACAGGGCTTCAAACACCAGCAGTGTTTCCTGCTGGGAAGCCACACACACCTCTGTCTGCATCCATCAAAGGATTGCTATTCCTGAGAGAGTTTGTGCGGGGCACCGAACCGCTCTGGAGCCCAGTGTTCCCACAGCAGGAGATGGGGAACACCATCCCTTCCCCTGGGCGGGGCTCCCCAAACAGTTGGCTTTGCAGGTCAACTAAGAGCGCCTCCAAGGCTCGTCGGGACCAGATCAACACAGAGCTGCAGGCACTGCGCTCCCTGCTGCCCATCTCCACGCAGGAGAAGGAGCGGCTCTCCTACCTCCACACCATGGCCCTGGTGTGCCTCCAGCTTCGAGGGGCTCACCTCTTCCCTCCAGGTACCCGCGGGCACTGCTGTTGCTTCTCCATGGGCGCAGCTCTGCTTTGCATAAGGCACGGCTCCTGTCCTCTTTCGAAATAGTGCTTCACACTGTGCTCCTCCTGCAGCCTCGGCTCCTCCCTCAGGACCGGTCCTTGCTGCGGAGCTGCTCTCCTTGCTGCCAGGGTTTCTGCTTGTGCTCTCAGCTGGCGGCAAGCTGGTCTACATCTCTGAGAACGTGTCTCAGATCCTGGGACTCTCCATGGTAAGGGCCAGTGAGTGTGGATTTGCAGTCAGTTCCCCTGTGCCCATTGTGTGTGGCACGCTGTCGCTGGGGGAGGCCCTCGTGCAGTGTCAGAGGGTTATGAGGTTGCAGTGTGCCAGCACATGGCTTGCTGGGGCAGGGGGCCTGCCATGACAGCTCCTTCTATCAGGTGGAGCTTCTTGCCCAGGGAGACACCATCTTCGACATCCTGGATGGGCGAGCTCGGGAGGACGTGCACAAGAAGCTCCTCCTCGCCCAGGAGCAGCCAGGCAGGGGTAAGGCTGGGGAGAACAGAAGTGCAGTGTGTTCAGATCTCCAGGCTGGGATCTCATAGATGCTGCCCTGCTCTGGCTCTCCGTGGCTGCAGTCAGACCCCGCAGGATGCCAGTGGGGGCGCTGAGCAGACCCTAATCCGCTCTCTCTGCAGAAATCGCCTTTGTCAGTGAGATGCGCACGTCCAAGGCCTTCCGACTGCAGCACAGGGGAAATCGGGCCGTGGCTGTGCGTGGGCACTTCATGGTCCCACGCTGGCCGGCTTCCCCCTCCACCACAGCCTTCCTGGCCCTCTGCACACCAGTTGCACAGCTGGATGCAGATCACGACACCAGTTCTCAGGATAACCTGTTTCAGAGCACACATGCCCTAGACATGAGGTTTATGGATGTCACAGAGAGGTGAGGGTACCAGCTGGTATTCTACGACAGCCAGGATCACCTCCCTTCATGGAGCCTGGGTGTGGGATGCAGGCTGGACTCCACTTCTTGTCCTCCCCAGTGCCATCTACCACCTCGGCTACCTCAGGGAGGAACTGATTGGCCAGTCATGGTACAGCCTCATGCACCCTGAGGACATTGATGTAGCAGCCGCTCAGCACAGGGCTGTGGGTGAGTATTAGGCCCACACTCAACTGTCTCTTCCACTACTCTCATCTTGAAAACCTGGCTCCCTAGGACAGCCAAAACAAATTAAATGGAGTCCCGCTTCCTGCAAAAATCTTGAAGCAGAGGGCTAGTTTTATGCCCCATACAATGACCACATGGGTTTGCAAGCTCACGGGGCAGACAAGCCCCCTTGAGCCCCGCCTTTGTGAGAGGCTGCACAGGACCTGACTCCGCTGTCTGCAGCTCCTCTCTTGCCGGGGCTGCAGCTGCACGGAGGCCACCAAAGCCTGCCCCAGCAGCAGGGCCAGCTGCCCGCTGACACCGCCGCTTTCCCACAGCGCTGAGCGCCGGGGCCGCGGCGGGGCCCGTAGTGCTGCGTGTGCTCCGCAGGGACCGCACCTGGGCCTGGCTCTGCGTGTCGGCGCGGCGCGGGGGCCGCTGCATCACCTGCACCAGCCGCAGCCTCAGGTGAGGGTTCAGGGAGGGAAGACGCCGGCGGGACGCAGAGGGGGTCCCCGCGGGCCGCCCCTCACCGCCGCGTCCCGCACCGCAGGGAGGAGGAGGCGGCCTACTTGCGCGCCCAGCAGCAGCGCCCGCCGCCTCTCTGCCCGGGCCCGGCACCGCCCGCCGCCTCCCCGCAAGAAGAGGGGCTCACCCTGCTGGCCGCACAGCTCCGCGCCCTGGCGGACAGCCTCTCCCCGCCCGCGGCCCGCACCGAGGCCTGCTCGTCCAGCCAGGCGCAGCCGGACGCCGCGCTGGCGCTGGCCTGTCTCCTAGGCGACGCGCTGGAAGCTTCCGGGTCGCGCGCGGCGCATGCGCCGTTCTTCCACCAATAAACGCCCGTTCTGCGCTCCTGTCTGCGCATGCGCTGTTTCTCTGCGTCGGGGCGGCCATGGGGCGCGCGGGGCGGTGCGGGAAGGGTGGGGAGGAGATGGGGTCGGCGCCGGGAGGTGGTGAGGCAGCGGGAGGTGAGGCCGCGGGGCTTATCGCCGCGTCCGGTGGGGTGGTAGCCTGTGCTGCCCGGAGGGGTTCGGCGAGAAGCCGCTCGGCTCATGTGCGCGTCGCTCTCTCCTCCAGATCAGTCTGAACTGTCGTTGGAAGAACGGCTGAGGATGCAGAGCGCGGGCGGAACGGGAGCGTGCCGGCAGCTGACCGCTGGGAGCAAGGCAGCGAGGCGTGGCAAAGCGCCCGGGAAGCCGCAGCTGAACAAAAAGGGGTAAAGGTGTTCGTTGCGTGCTCTCTGTAGTCCGGTGTCGGCAGCTCCTCGTGCTGTTGCTTTGGAGGTGGCGTAGATCTCCTCTGATATGCTGTACAACAGCTCTCGTCACTGCGGTGCTTTATTTGGGAGTGATGTGTCAGTGTTCGTGAGCTCCCAGTGCTGTGCCGTGCTCAAATCCCCTGTTATCCAGTGCTTAAAGCAGTACTCGGTTCCCCTGTGCTCTTTGCATTAAGATGCATCTGTCCCCGAAGCACGGTATGCATCCCCTTTGAGCTGTGATGAGGAGTGCTCTATTTGTTCCTTCTCAGCCCTGCTGTTGTCTGAACCTCTTGCTGCTTCTCAGCACTTTCTGCCCATCTCCCATCGCTGCAGTTGTAGGGTCTGATTGTCTGGGATCTCATTCATCCCTTTGCTGTGATCTCTGTGGCCCGTCTGTTAATGTTCCTTTCTTTCCCTTCTGCAGTACTTGCAGACACAGACTCTATCCCATTCTCAGTGCTCTTTACACTTCCAGTTTATATACTCCACAGGTGCTATTAACATGGTGTCTGTGAAATGAATTCAATAGAACAAAACCTATCCAATTTTTAGCAGTCCTCCACGGGCCTCCTCCATGCACAGCTGTCAAACCATTACCCTTTATTTGCAATAGTTTGCGCTTTTCAGTCCTCAGAGTCACATCCAAACGATTTGAACAGGTTTCCTCTGTTACCCTGGCATTCCCTAACCTATTTCTGAATGCTTCCTTCCTCTGCTTTAAGCAGATGACCAGAATAATGTTTCTACTTTACCTTCTACCCAATAGTCTGGGGGATTTTTGTGCTGCGCTGTCTTCACACAGCATCTCTATTTCTGCTAT
This sequence comes from Odontophorus gujanensis, assembly GCA_013399175.1. NCBI lineage: Eukaryota > Metazoa > Chordata > Aves > Galliformes > Odontophoridae > Odontophorus > Odontophorus gujanensis. The sequence continues at coordinate 7,471 of VXAB01006038.1, read as the reverse complement.
GCTATTTGCATAATTCTGCTTTTATTACTTAATTTCCCTAATCCTCCAAGCGCTGCTCTGCCGTATCCCAGATGCTGTTTCTCTCATGGTTTTTATTATGGAATTGAACTTGTTTTATTAAAACCACTTCAGGGAAATCCCTGGGAGCTCAGCTGTTTTCAGTAGTGGTTTGTAAAGCTGACTTGAGCGTTGCACAGGGATGTAGCCTCACTGAAAATAAGCTGAACGCTGCATTAAGTGGGATTTGGAGAACTGATGTATTGCTGCAAGGTTGCTTATGCTCCTGGCCCCAGCACTGCTGTATTGCTGAATGTAGGTGTACTGTTGGGGTTTGGTGATTTGCACGTCTTTTTTTGTTTCTGATAACTTACCTGATGTAGTGATAACTCACAGGATGCAGCATCCAGTATGGAGAGAGTTCTGTCCTGTCACCTTACACCATCTTGCTGTTATACCTGAAGCATCACACTCTCAAAACTTGTGTTGCAAGAAGGACTCACTCCCTTAATTCCTTTCCACCGTGGGTCCTGATTCAGTGTGAGTTCTCCTTTGGACTAAGTACTTAAAGCTGTATGGCCCTTATTCCTGGGGTCTGGTTTCTCCTTTACCTGAGTTACGATCTTGATCACAGTAGAACTGACGTGCTTTTGTGACTACCTTCCCACTTCTAGGCTCACCACTCACTTAAGAGTGCATGAGCTGGGCTAGGAATAGAAGAGGGTCATTACGTGATGTTTGAAAACATGGATGGAGAGGAATAAGTGAGTACTTACTGATACATCCTGTACAGTGGTAGGTTTTCACTTGATATAGTGAGGTTTTGATGCTTTGGAGATAGACTAAAGCACACAGTAGGATTACTTTAGCCACACTGTTACAGATGAGTTGGTTGTAGTGGCCACATCTTGCTCTTAATGCCTACTGTCTCCTCAAAGTTTGGTGTTTTGGCACTGTGTGTTGATGTTCCCCAGAGGATCTGTCTGACCTTCTGAGGTGTGTTAGTCTGGGTCTCTTTCTGCCCTCTTTCAAGTACGTTTTTTCCCTCTTCTAGGCCAGTGGAGATGTCTGCCAAGAAACCTGTGCCTTTTCTGCGACAAGTTGTCTCTGTTACAAAGAAGGTGAGTGCTCCTTCTCTCCACTTTCAGGTGCTGACTTTGTTTAGAGGTGCTGAGTGGCACAGAGGTGATGGTAGTGCTGTGGAAAGTGGTGAAGGCTGTTTGTGGAGGATAGTTCTTGGATAGCAGCCTGCTGAACACAGGTGGTGGTAGCGTGTCTCTGGGGAGAGCAGGAGATGGGGTGCAGGCGTGGCTGCTTTGACCTTAACTTGATCCTTGGAGAATAAGCAGGATATTAACTGAGTAATCCTGGCTCTGGCTCTTACATCTGCCTTCAGGTCCACAGAGACCCTCGATTTGATGACCTGTCTGGAGAGTATAACCCTGAAATATTTATGAAGACGTACAGCTTCCTGGACACCATCAAGAAGCAGGAAAAGGAGGTAATGCCTCGTGCCTGTCCTTGGCCAGAAGAAACTTGCTCGGCAGGGGCAGCCCCCGCAAAAGCCTTTTGCAGTGGAGCTGGCAGGCAGGCAGTGACGCAGCTTTCTGCTCTCTTCTCCAGATGGTTCAGAAGCAGCTGAAAAAATGCCGGAATGTGGAACAGAAGGAGAAACTGCAGCAGCTCCTGAACCGCATGGTGAGTTTGGTGCAGCATCCCCTCTTACTAGGCAGTGTGCTACTGGAGAGGATGTGTGACCTGAGGTCTGCCTAGACACTTGCTGACGTGGCCATCCGTTCTGTATAGACACAGCAAGAACAGGCACAGAAAAAACAGCAAAAACGGAGGGAAAGGGAGCTGACTTTGAAGAGACAACAACGGGAGCTGGCCAAGCAGGGAAAGAAACCCTTCTTCCTAAAGAAGTGTAAGTACACAGTGTGAACATGTTGCAGGAAGACCTGGAGGAGGGTAGTGCTGACAGCACTGCAAGCTCTGGAAATGAGCTGTCCATAATAGCTTGGAGCTGTGGAGGGATTGTGATTCTGGCACTGAAGTGACAAGCCAGGTCTGGAGCCCAGCAGGAGGAAGCGAGAAGGTGTGCTGAGATAATTCAGGCTTGGATCTAAAACCTTGTTCCTCTCTCCTTCACAGCTGATAAGAGGAAATTGGAGCTAGCAGAGAAATACGCAGAGCTAAAGAGGAGTGGAAAGCTGGAGAGCTTCCTGAACAAGAAAAGGAAGAGGAATGCTGTCAAAGATAAGCGCCGTTTGCCTTCACAGAAGAACTTGTGACGGCTGCACAAGCATGGTGTTACCTGGAGAGGTGGTGCTGGGATTGACTCTGGCCAGACCTGGAAGATGACAGCCTCTCTTCTCACTCCCTGCCTTCCACTGTACAGTTATGCTGTTATTCAGCAAAGTCTGAATGGAAAAAAAAATGCTCAGTAGCTGAAAAGACCCCTGCACTTGTGTTTTACATCAAACCTGGGTGGTGACAAGTCTGTCATGCAGATGCCTGTGGTGCTGATCAGTTTCTGTCCCTGCACCTACTCTTCCTATAGGTCAGAAAGACCAAGCTGTGCCCTGCACTGCTGGCTTTTCTCCAGGTCTTACAGGGTCCCAATGAAGTGGAAAGGGGCATCAGGTGGGAGGGTAGTGATCCAGTCTGCTCAGAGCAAGGCCAGTACTGCACTCAGATGAGGTTGCTCAGAGCTTTTTTTGTATGAGTCTGCAGATGTACGGGGTCAGAAAGTGTTGCTGCTCTGCACTCCCTGTTTCACTGCTTCAAGTTTTCCTTTCTCCTCCAGGAATCCTGACTGGTTTAGTCTGTGATCGCTGTCTTGTTCTCAGTGAAGTGCCTTGCTTTGTCTTGTTAAAAACCTTGTAGTACATCTGGAGATGAGCAGGAAGGAGTGTTCCTAGGTCTCTTTGAAGCCTTCTCTTCCTGAGACTCAGCCCTCACCTCCCAGTACAGTTCTCCAGCCCCTGGGAACTGTCAGACCCTCAACTGCAGAGAGCCCAGAGAACCAACATCTGAGAGTCCAGCTGGGAGGAGTGTCCAGGAGTGTCTGCCCAGGGCTGAGAAAATGAGAGAGATTAGCATCTCTCTGTGCAGGTGGACCCTGGTGGAGTAACCCATGGTGTGACAGGCCTCCCTTGCAGCCAGGGTGCACAGCTAACTGTATTCAGGCACTGCTGCCCAGGATCAATCCAGCAGGGCTGCCCTCATCTCTGCTGGTGTTTCTAGGTAATGTTGATTCTGTATAAAATAAATACCTGCTTTCCTTTATTCCCAGTGTTAATGCTGTTATAACTAAAGCTGTTTGCTGTGGTTTGAACCTGCAGGATGTGTCTCATTCTGGCATTACAGCTGAGCACCACCTCTGTTATTTCTCCTCACTCCTAATGACCCCTGACTCCAGAGGCTGCACCATTGCAGAAGTGATGTGGATGTGATGCAGGTGCAATGAGCCAGACCCTGGTCAGCAGGGCAGATCACCCCTGGCAAACCCATACACAGCTCTGCTGCTGCAGGTGGCAGCTGGTGCGTGAGGCCTGGGAAAAGGTTTTGCAATGAAGAGAAAATGGAAGATGAGCAACTCTGTCATGCCTGGCTGAGGGTGTTACTGAAGCATCTGCCTCTGCTGCAGTTCCTGGGGGGAGATGAGAGCTCTGTGCTGGTAACAGATTCTAGTGTGACTGGGCAAAGGCAGCAGAAGCAGGACGTGCCAGCTTGGTTATGGTCACCATGGAAATCCTCAGCTGCCTTTAACCTGCACGTGGTTCATTGCTTTGTGCTGAGCCTTGCCTCTTCTTCCTCTCCTGATTGTGTGACTTGGAAGGCAGAGCCTGCTGCATCCTTAAGCCTTCAGAGAGTTTCCTTGGAAGCAATGTGACAGTGCCAAAGCCCAAAGCTATCGTAGCCCCTTGAGGCATTAGCTTGCTATTTTACACTGTTTTTAATTAAAAATGGAACAAGTCTCCTCTTGTAAAGGTACAGGGGAATGATTTGGTAAGAAGGCATGGTCCTGGGCCCACATGGGAGCCACTGCTGCCAAGGCCTTGCCAAGGGGCTGTATGGAAGTGGCATTCCCAGGTCTGTGTGTCCCCATCCTCAGTTGCTGGTAGATCCTGCCCAGCAAGGAGCAATCCTAGTGCAGTGCCAAAATGAGCTGGGACACAAACTTCTTGTCCAGCACATGGAAGGTAAGGAGCAAATTTGCTGGCCTGTCTCTTCCTGCTTGCTCCTGGCTTTCTTCCATCCAAAAAGGAAGCTCTAGGGCACGGCCCAAGCACAGCCAGCATCAGGGTGGCACTGAGCTTTGGGGCAGGCTGCAGTGTGACAGCACTGGCTGGTGAGGGATGCCTCTGTGTCTACAGCCAGTGAAGCATGTCTTTCCCATGGCCTTGGGGGACTGCCTTAGGTAATTTGGCTTGTGTTTCTAATGCTGTCCTGGCAAGCTGTCTGCCAAATCCAGTGCCCCACAGGCAGGCTGTGGGGTGGGGGACCTAATGTGGGCCTGCCTAGGGAGGGCAGCCAGGGGCATGGCTTGCACCAGCGGCTGCAGGGACAGGCAGCAACAGCACCAGGCATCGGTGGTGAGCTGGGATGCTCCTAGCAGGTGTGGGTGGCCACCCAACGAGATCTCCTGTCCCCCTCTAGAGAAGTGGGGGACATCTGGATGTGCTAGGTCAGGGAACACAGACACAAGCAGAGCTCAGGTTGTTTATTGCAAAGAGGGAGATACGAAAAAGGTCAGTTACCCCAAAGGTCAGTTACCCTCTTCGAGCCCCCACCGAGCCTGCGGCTGTCTGAGAGGGACGAGAGGAGGGGGGAGCCAGATCCTCACTCCCACCAGTACAGGCACCTGCCTGGGGCAAGACACTGGGGTGGAGCAGGTGACATCTCTGCTCAGCCCCTGGCTTGAGCTGGAGGGCTGTGGTCCCGCACTGCTCGGCTGCCCCACCGCTGTGTTGCCCCTGGGGACTGGAGCAGCCTTGCTCAAGGAGTAAGGAAGCAGGGTCAGTCCCTGCTGTCCAGAGGCAGGGGACTCAGTGACCCTCCTGCTGTTCTGTGGGGAGGCCAAGCGTGGCGGTGCCCAGCTGTGGCTGCCACTGGCACGTCACGTGTTGTCCTGTGCCAGCTCCTCAGGGCAGGCAGGCTGGTCCCGAGACTTCTGCAGCCCCGGGGAGGGCTGGAGCTGGCAGCTGTGCTGTGGGGCAGGGCCCGGCCCCGGTGGCGAGTGGTGCCGGTGCCGCTGGTACTGCACAAACATGCAGACCTTCAGCCCGATGGCCAGCATGTTCTTGCCCATGAAGATGCTGGAGACCCGGGAGTCCCTGAAGAATAGCATGTTGCTGCCTCGGATGAAGATGGTGGTGATGTTGACGGTGAGCATGCTCAGCATGGGGTACAGCATCATGCGGTGCGGCATAATGCCAATCCCCTGCATGCTGATCTCGCAAAGGGAGACGCAAGGGAGGACCAGGAGCAAGATGTAGCAGTAGAAGAACATGATGCCCTCAGCCCAGAGTGGCAACCCTTTCTTCTGAGGCTCCCAAAGGTTGGCCTGAATGTCCAGCACATCCAGCATGTCCACGATGACCCAGAAGAGGCGGTTGCGAAGATCTTCTTTCTTCTTGAACGTCCTGACGTACTCCATGCGTTCCGTGGCCACCAGCAGCACGTAGAGGGCTGGGATGCAGACGGAGAGCAGCAAGGTCAGCGCTTTGCGAGCCATGAGATCTAGGCTCTTCCGGTCAGCTTTATAGTTCTGGTAGACAAAGTAAACCTTGATCTCCAGAACGAAGACGTAGAGGAACCAGAGGATCATGGCATAACCTCGCTTGGCTGTCTTTACCTCTGCCCCAACCCAGATGGCCACGTAGCGGAGCACCAGCAAGAAGCACACGTCGCCCACTGCCACCATGACGCAGATGCCCAGCTTCCTGGAGCCCTGGCTCTGCTCCACCAGGTAGGCATCCATGAGGATGAGGCTGCTCATGATGAGTACAGTTGAGAGGCACACGTGGGGCTTGCTGATGGGTGGTGGGGGAACCATTCTGCACGGAGGAACAGGTAGGACCATCAGGGAGTTGTTGGGCTTCCCCATCCCTACTCTTATCCCATCTCCTCACCACAGATGGCCAAAAGAAGGGGAGGCACGTGGTCATAAGCTCTTCTCACAGCTTATCTGATGGGTTCTGGCCAGGCTCTGTCCTTACAAAACATGCTGCCAGGGAAAGGCGTGAGAGCCCAAGGCCAAGCAAACAAACTACTTCCCCCTGCACTGCAGGAACCTCTGCTCCTACGCTGCATGCAGAGGAACTGTGGGGCAGGCTGGATGGCCTTTGAATACTTGGGATGTACTGCCCCTTCCAGAAGCTCACTGCACTGGCTGATCACTGCCATTGTGAGGGGTGTGTGCCTTACTTCCCTGGCCATTCCCAGACAGTGGCAGTGGTTATGTTCTTTCCTGCTAGGCACTCAAGGCCATGCCTGTGCTTTTATCCCAACCAGGTCCACAATGTAGCAAGTCGGACCCCTATCTCTTTCATCTCCTTTATTTTCATGCACAGCAGTGGGAGAAAGATGAGTTTGAGCATGGCTGTCCTGTGGGGGGAGGGGGTCAGGAGGAAAGAGATCTGCCCAACACCTTCAGTTTCTTTCAGCCCTGTGACTCACAAGAGCTTTGCTTACTGCTCCCCGGCAGCAAACAACAGAGCGAAGAAAAGCAGCTCTGGGACACAAGGAGCTCTGCAAGAGGCCCTGGATTTCAGCTTGATGCTCGGCTTTCATACTTGTGGGCTCAGAGCAAAGCCCCACGAGCGCCCACCTGCCTCAGCTGGCACAGGTGCTGCCGGGTTCCCTCCCGGCGCCCAGCACAGCTGCGGGCAGCTGCTGCCAGAGCTAGAGGGAGCAGGGAGCTGGGGCCCAGCTTGGCACGGCTCGGCAGCTGCTCTGGAGGGGAGCCAGCCCCCCCGGCTGAGATATAGAGGCCGATGCTCTCCCCCTCGCAGCACGGCGCTGAGCCGGCTCCCCGACGCTGGGGCCGCGCAGGGGCTCGCTCCGCCTTCCTCGCGCCCTGGGACCCGCGGCCGCACCGACACCGAGCGCAGCGCCCGCCCGCGTTACCTGGGGGTGCCCGGGCACGCGAAAGCCCCGAATCCCGCATGTCCCGAGGCTTCGGCCGTGCGGACGGACGGGCGGCAGCAGGACAGCGGCGACGAGGAGGGCAGCTGCTCCGAGCCGGGCC
>VXAB01006034.1:102712-141829 GCA_013399175.1 Odontophorus gujanensis | reverse complement strand
TTGCGGGGGGGTCCGCCCGTACCTGGCAGGTACATGTTGAGCAGCAGTGGCACCGCTCCGGCGCCGTGTCTCATGGCAGCTGTGGGGGCGGCCCGCGGGCTGCATGTTTTAATATTCCTGCCCCTATTATTATTATTATTATTCTACTNCCCCTCCCGAGACCCCTGTGCAACTGAGGGGGTCTCAGAGCCCTGGGGAGGGTGAGTACAGTGCCAAGCACTTGTGACACAGGGACGTGGCTCAGCTCTGGCACCACCCTGGTGCCCTGTTATGCAGTCCCTTCTGCATGGATTTGTTCCCATCTTCATCAGGGTCTGTGCAACTGGGGGGGTCTCCGTGCACCCTTCCACATCTGCACAACTGCATCTCCATCAGCCTGTTGGAGGCTCTGCTGGCTGCTGAATCCCAGAGCTGGTGCTGCCCAGTTTGGCACTGGAAGAGAGGTGTTCCAGGCACTTTCAATCTCTGCAAGCATTTTGAAGACAGGAGGGCGATTCAGGGCGAGGAGGGAAAGGGCTGTAAGAGGGGAAGGAGCTGGGGCAACCTCGATCCCAAAGGACTCCTCTGGGCAGACTGACTCCTCTGCTCACAGCCACAGGTGATGCATCCAAGTGCCACCTCTGTCCCCACGGCCAAGAATGGACCTTCATTCCCAACAGATCTAGAGGTGCCATTGCCCATTCTGTCCCAAGGCTGCGCAGCCACCGAGTGAGCTGCTCATTTGCCACGACCTCTACTCTGCTGTTTCATTGATGCCTATTAAATCTCTCAACCCAGACTCAGCTGCATTTCTTCATCATGAGGTGTGAATCCAAAGGAAATGAGGATGTGCTGGTGCCAGACCCGTGGTTCTTATTCATAATGCAGGCCAAATGCCCCATTTAGGAGAAGACACCACAGCCCAGCCATGTAGTCCATGGGGAGGGTGTGTGGAGGCTGGGACATCCCAGAGTGGTGGCCAATAGCTCCTCCTGGCTGAGGGTGCCCAAACGGTTGGGAAACAGGCTGTGAAATGGGGGTTCTGTGGGTTCTCAGCCAGCCCCCACTCTCTGCCCTCACTGCCCATCTCCATCAGGATGAGAGTATAGTCCACCTCATAACCCACTGAACTCCTCCAGCCCCAGGGGGCAGCTGGAATGCAACAGCCCTTAAAAAGTGCCTCCAGCACCAAACACCTTTGTTTTTTCCCCCAGCCCCCCTCCAGCCCCCCAACCTGCTCTGTAGCCTCTCCACAGCCTCCCAGACTTGCTTTCGCTGCCTGAGTCACTGCAACACACCGCAGGCAACGGAAAACAAGCCCAGGACACAGCGGGGTGGGGGGAAGAGCCATGAGCCCCTCTCCCCTGGAAGCCTCCCTGGTGGCAAAGATTCTGCAGCCGTGAACCTGCATTACATAAGGCATGCGGTAGGCAGTGTTAGAGGTTGTGGGAGCTGGAGGTGTGGGGGGAGGCAGAAGGAATGGGGGAAGACTGAGTGGGGGGCTGCAGGTGTGATGGAACTGGGGAGACCCAAAGGGTGTAGAGGGGTGGGAGGAGTGGGGTACGGGGGTTTGGGGAGCTCTGTGCCCATGGGGAAGCCAAGGGGTGGTGGGCTTTGGGGACCCAAGAGGCACTGTACCAAGTTAATGGTGGAGAAGACAAAGGGGAGCTGGGAACCCACAGGATGGGTAGGGCAGGTTGCATGAGGAACCCATGGGCTGGGGCCCAGGTTCATGGGGTAATCAGGGAATGGGGGCTCAAGTCTAGAGGAGATAAGGGCTCAAGTCCATAGGGTTACTGGTGAGGAGTCTGGGACCCCTGGTGCACCCCACTGGCAACAGCAGATGGCTCACCCCCCCCCCCCCCCACCCCCAAACCCACCACCCACCCCCAATCCAGCACTCTCACCCCTTTGGGATAAGGCAGTGCAGCCCCCAGATCTGTAATCCTGCAGATCCTCATGTAGCAGCCCTGTGGATCGGTGCCCAGAGAGTCTTCACCAGTGGGCAGGCAGTGTGGAGCAGAGCGGCGAGCTGACGTGGCCTTGGGCTCCCTGCAGCCCGGCCGCTGTGCAGGAATGTGTTTGTGCAGGGGGAGAGGCCGTGGGGCCGTGGTGGGGTGGGGACAAGGGAGGGCTGGGAGAGGCTCAATGGGGACGCCCTGCAGCATGGCTCTGGGAGGCTGCACGGGGTGCAGGGACTATTCGCACGGATCAAACTGCCGTGCAACGGGAGGAGTGTGGAGTTGAGTTCAAGCTCAAGTTCAGCGAACACACGCACACACTTACAGCCCAGGGCTGGGGTTTTTGGGTGCAGGGTGTGCGCACAGCCAGATGTGGCTCCATTCCAGATCCCCATCAGCCCCCCCAGCCCCAAGCCAGCTGCGCTGGGGTCCCAGCACTCAGCGTTCCACCTTCCTGAGGCTTTGCAGTGGACATCCCGCCGGCAGGGAGCACCTCGCATCCCCCCCAGGAGAGCTGGGGGTGCTGGAGCAGGATGCAGGAGGACAAGGAGGCTGGGAAAGGGTGCAGGAGGAGGAGGCAGGGTGGGGCTCGCGGTGTGCCCAGGCGGAGCCGGAGCCGGATGCTGGCACGGATGTGCTGGCGTGGCCAGGCTTTTGGGGGCGGGAGGGGAGTGGTAAACCCCACCCAGCACTTATGGCTGGGTGGTGCCGGCGAGCAGCGGGGCTGAGACAGGTGCCCTGCCCCGTGGAAGAGCGGAGAGGGGAGCACTCATTTTTTGACAAATGCCTTTATTTGCTACCAGGTACAGGTCTATGGCACGGCAGCCCGCAGGCTGCGAGGGCACTCGTTTTGCCCCTGCTCAGTGCTGAATGCGGCGGATGGATTGGATCTGATTGGTGTGAGCCTGGCTGCTGTATTCACTGTACTTCTTGTACTCGCCGTTCTGTCTGTCCCGCTCCAGCACGTACTGGTAGCCCCGGTATCCTGGGTACTGGTATGCCACCCACCTGTAGGGACACCTCTGGCTCAGAGCCCAATCCCCTCTTTCCCATTCCCTCCTGATGTTAGCCCCATGGTGAGCATGGCACAGATTTCCAAGTGGAGGACTCCCTCACATTTTGGCCATTCATAGCCCATCCTCTGGACTGGAAGTGCCCCACAACATCCATTTTGTGCTTCTGCCACCCCACCCCCACCCCCTGGGCAGCGGGACTCACGCTCCAGCGTTCACTTTGATGGATGCCACCTCCTTGTTGCCCCAGCCCATGGCCTGCAGTGAGGGGTAGTCGTCGCTCAGCTCAAACTTGTGCCCCTGGAAGTTCTCCGCCTCGTACAGGATGACCTTGCTGTCATTGTGGTTCTGCAGGGTGAGTGGGCTGTGTCAGCAGGCAGCATGGGACAGGGATTTGGCATGGGGGGACCATGCCCAACTTTGGTGCAGGGCTGTGAGCCATGAGGCATCCTACAGCCTCACCAGGGGCTGACCAGTGCTCTCATGTCACTACAGCCCCCACTCTTTGCATCCTCACCCTCCCGAGGCTGCAGGGAAAGCTGGGCTGCTGAAAGTGCCCCTCCATCTCCGAGGGACTCAGTTGGTTGATGGGCACCGAGGGGTTAATAGCTGGGACACAGCGATGCAGCACTGTTCCCCCCTCCATGCCCAGCCCCCATGCACATCCATCTGCACCGTGGAGCGGTCCTGCCAGCGAGGAGCGATCTTATCGTGTCCTCTTTATTAAAGCCCGAGCATATCTGCCTGGTGATTATTAAAAGTTGGGGGGGGGCACATGGAGGCACAGACGTGCCGGCACTGTGAGCACCCGCAGCCCCGCGATGGAGTGATAGCAGCTGCGGCTGTGCTGGGGCTGGGTACTGGTAGGGAGGGGATGGTCCTTGCTCCTGAGCATCTCTCTGGGTCTGCTCCCCCACCCCAGGTTTATGGGACAAGTCCTGTGTTCCCCAGCCTGCGGGGTAGCTCTGCAATACACAGAGCAAGACTTGGGGTGGTGTTTGGGGTTAAATGTGAGCCCAAATGCTCACCTCAGGATGCTTGCAGAGAGGTGAGAGCAACCCCTCCATCCCACATCCCCACGTAACCCATCCACTCACATCCCACGTCCACCCTCCATCCCTGCTGTCCCTTGCTGGCCCCACAGCTGGCCCCATAACTCACTGCGCACTTGATGGGTCGGAAGGAGAGGAGATGCTCGGTGCGGTACCCGCTGTTCCCGCTCCAGGCCTCCCACCGCGGGTAGTCGCCCTTCTCCAGGATGAACTGCTGCCCCTGGTACTCGGGGTATTCAAAGCCCACCCAGCTGCAGGAGAGGAGGGGGTACTCAGGGTGCAGGTCCTTGTCAGCATCAAACATCCCTTGTGTAGGCAGAGCCTCTCCCCACCAACACCTCAGCTCCAGGGGGCATCACGCAAGGGAGGCTGAGGAAGGACCTGCGTGTCGCATCTCTCGGGCAGCCCCTGGGAAAGGGGTGGTGGGAAGGGCACTGGGGGGCACTTACGGGCCGGACTCCACCTTGATGGAGCGGATCTTGCGGAAGCCACGCTCCATGATGCTGGGGCACTCCATGAGGAACTCGCAGCGCTTGCCCTGGAAGCTCTCCTCCTCCCACACCGTGATCTTGTACTGCCCCAGAGTGTCCATGGCTTCGCTGGTCATGCGGGGAGCTCGGCTGCGGGCAGAGCCCCGGTGTCACCCGGGTGTCACCCCATCCCATGTCACCGACCCCCTCCAGGCAGGTCGGGGGACACTTCCCATCCCCTTCCCTTACAGCTGCGGGTTCTCTAGGGACCTCAAGACCCCTCCAGCTGCAATGCCCTCTCTCTCCATGTGATGTGCCCGTTGTGTGGGGCTGCTTCCGAGCCCCTTGCACTGCCTGCTGGGGGGTCTGGGTGCCTGCTGGACCCATGTGGGGTGCCACACCTCTCGCAAGGATGATCCCCGCACCCTCCTGCACCCCACACGTGGGGGCTACACGCGAGGGCCGAAGGCAGCAGTGGTGCACTGAGGTTCAGGGGCTCACAGCCTGGTACTTACTTGATCGCAGGGCACAGAGGCGGAGGTGGTGGTGCCGGTGCTGGCTTTTCCCCAGCCCTATATAGGCGGGCAGCAAAGTGGGGCTGTGCTGGGGGGGCTAGGCGCTGTGTCAGCGGGGGGGCCGGAGCACTCAGGCTCCTGCTGTCCATTCCACTCAGGCAGCATGGCGAGAGTGGCCCCCCCGCATCCCCCACCACCGACAATGAAAATGCTGGGCTGTGTTTGCACAGGGGCTCAGGGCACAATGGGCAAAGGGCCTGACGCACCGCTTTCCTTTCTGCCCCCGGACAATGTCCCCGCTTGGCCTGGGGATTAGGGGCATTGCCTTTCCCAGAGCATCTGCAGCCCGTGCCAGGGATGGCAGTGGTGGGCAGAGGCGGTGTCGGCATGGCCGTGGCTCAGCCATCTGGGGAGACGGGCAGCACCCCCAGCTGATGTCACCCCAGTGCTCCATGCTCTTTGCTTGCAACGACCCCAGCCTGGCAAAGGGCCTTCTGTGCTGGGAGAGGCTGAATGATGTCAGCATGGGGGCTCCTAGTGGTCCTGTTCTTGCAGCATCCCTGCCTCTCTGGGCAAGAACTGGGGTTTGAGGGGCGACCAGCACCCGGCATCCCTTTCGTGTCCCCCTCTGCGTCCCCTTCTGTACATCGGCCAGCAGCTCTGTCTCGCAGTGAGGAGCCCCCGCTGATCCCCGCTGTCCCCTGCGGCCGCCTCGTGGTGCGGGGACAGCGCTGACCCCATCGTGCCGTGCCGATGCCTCCAGGTCCCAGCAGAGGGTGCAGCCTGGCAGCGCTTGGAGACGGCTCTAGTCCAGCGACAGCGCTGCGCAACAGTCCCTCTTTTGGGGGTACAAATCACTGCTGACTCTGTGCAGGGAGGGTACAGTGGGGTGACCACCATCCCACTTGCTCAAGGTGGCCTGAGGACATTCCTCAAAATGTAGGAACATGGGTTTGGTAGCCCCATTGTCCTGTATCAGGATGCAGAGCAGAGGCGTGAGGCATTGATTGTTTGGGATCAGGGAATGAGATGGGATCACAGAACAGCCTGGGGCTGTGGAGTACTGTGGGGTATATTATGGAATCCCCGCCCCTGAGCTGGGGTGTTTGGAATGCAGGCTGAACACCCCATATGGGATGGGGTGTGTGGGGTACTGGATGTTATGCTATCGGACCTATTGGGCACTGGTGTAATGTTATGGGTTCCTAACCTTTCTGACCTTCCCTAACAGGAAGCCTGGTGCAGCTCCTTGGATAAAAGCACCCAGGTGGAGGAGGAAGGAACTGGGGAGAAACTGACCCCTAGATAGTGGCTGTACCATATCCCTGCTTCTCTACCCCCCACCCCGCCCACATCCCTGCACATTGGGGTAGCCATATGTGAGCCCCAGATGGGAAGAGCAGATGGAAGGCATCCTCATACTCAGAGCCCTTCCCCATTGTACCCCAGGGTGCTGACACATCTCCAGTGGCCCTGGGTGGTCCCTGCCACCAGCATCCTGACGTGTGGTTGTGTCACCTGCAGCATCTAGCAGGATGAGGACACGGGCAGGGGGAGGCAAGCGGGGGCAGGCAGTGAGCCTGCTCAAGGGCAGCTGCTAATATTGGTTCTGCAAGCTGCTGAACACTCGCCCAGGGCCTGCTGCATAGGCTAATTTAATAAGGGCCCCATGTCCCTCCTGGCTCATTCTGTTCCCTGCAGGAGCAAAACAGATCTGGTTTCTCTGGACCAGCCCCAGTGCGGGATCGCTCCCCCGCTGTGCTCCCCATCCGTGTGGGCACAGCCTGTGCCCTGTGTCGGCTGCATGCCAAGGGAGGAGACATGGCTCTGCCTGGGTATCTGCCACATCTGGTGCACGTCCGGGGCTCACAACAGAATGTTGCCATTCCCACCGTTATTGCAAGCATCCAGGCTGGCAGACCAGGACAGTCCCCCCACACTGCCCTTGCCCCGGCCCTGCTGGGGACTGTGCTGTCACCCATGGGGCTGGAGGTCCAGGACTGGGGCTGGGAGGGAGCAGATGGAGCTGGTGCCAGTCCCTGTTTGCCTTTCTCCCAGTTGCCTGGCGCTCTGTTTGTTCTGGGGATGGCTTCCTGCTGCCAGGGCTGAAACAGGTGGCTTTTATTTGCAGGGGCTGGCTGATGAGATCAGGGGCCACCAATCCCAGCCTCCCTGCTCCCTTTTCCTCCTATTTTCCCCCAGACCCATTTATCTGGGAAGGATGCATATAACACCCTGCCATCCTCAAGCATCTCCCTGAACAAAGAGGATGGGTAAAACCCAACCAAGGTCCAAAGACACTCAGACCCCATAGCTGGGGCTTTTTATGCCCCAGTGCCACTTGTCACCTCTCTGCTCCTTGCTGGCTGTGGATGGCACGTGTTCCAGCACACACCTGTCCAGCCAATGAGTGCTGCAGGCTCCCCCACCAGCAGGATTCCTGATACACACGTGCTCCCTGCACAGCCATCCTGCTCCCTGCCCACAGCCGAAAACATGGCAAGCAGTCTGGCAGATGTTACTGGGATTAGTTCCCACACACAGCTTGCACGCATGTTGTACTGGGGTCCCCAGAGTGCTGCCAGGCTATGCAGGTCTCCCTGTTCCCTGGTTCCTCTGCAGTGCTTGGACTGTGGGATGGGTCTTGGGATGAGCATACAACAGGAGATAGACCCCAATAGCAAGAGTGCACCTGATGCTAGGGATGGACCCCAATAGCAGGCATGCACCTGGCTGTGCCCATTTCCAGGGGGTGCCCTGTCACCCTGCAGCCTTGCCGGGTCCCCACGCAGCTGCAGCAGTCATGGCCTCACCTGCCTGCTCCCCACTGTTCCCATGGGGACTAATCCCACCTGAAGGTCAGGGAGGCTCCACCAGCTGCTCGCCTCCTGCCTGTGGATTACAGCCTGGGTGTGAGCAGGTGGCAAGTGCTGCATCTCTGCGCCAGCTCTGCATGACAGTGCCCAACAGGAGTACTCCAAAAGGGTGCCCCAGACCCATCCCACCCTACCTGCATGGGGACACCAGGCAGTGGGGCAGAAGAGCTGGCGGTCCTCAGGTCCAGAGCCTGAAGACCAGGTCCAAGCAGAACCCGTTGGTATCAGCCTCCTGCCCACTGCCCCAAACATCCCCAGGTTGCCATACCCAGGGCTCCCCATAACTACATGTCCTGGAGGAAGGTGCTGATTCCCTTAGCGCCCACCTTCCAGATTAAGCCAACCTCAGGGACACAACAGCCTCAGCCTTCTTAGCCCCGCCCTCATGCCAGCTGGTTGGGTACCCGCAGCAGAGCCAGAGCAGGGGCATGGTGACCTTCATGGGTCAGGGAGCCCCTGCTCAGCCCCAGTGTCTCCTCCAGGCATGGCAGAACCACATGTCCCCAATAACTCTGTACAAAGCGGCAGGTCCCCATGCTGTCTCCCTTTGTCACACTGGCATGCATAGGGCAGCAGCCAGCTGCCACATCCTGCGTCAAAGCAGTGCCCGCCCTGCGATGGCACAAAGCATCCGGGCTGGGCAGGACACGTAGTGTGTTGGCAGCACCCCATGGGCAGACAGCAGCAGTGCACACCTGCACACTGTGCACTTAGAGCTGTGAGTGTGGCAAGGGAATCACCAGGTCCACAGCTTTAGGTCAGCAAGAGTGCATACACACACTGAGCTGTGCGTATGCTCTCACATATGCAAATGTACACGCAGGCATATATGTACACACACCTGAATGCAAACACACCTGTATGCAAATGCATACTGGGGTACACATTGCTCCCCAGTGCTCTCCCTGCATCCTGCCCTCCCCATGCAAATTGGCCCTGTGCAGAGCTGCACCATGCAAATCCCCAGCACAGGGCCCCAGTAGCCCAATGTGATCAAATGGGGCTGTGAGACAGTGGTGGTGACACCAGACCCTTGTGCTTTTCCCCCGACAAACTGATCTACCACTGCTGGCTTGGGTGTGGAGCTGGGCACCAAGCACAAGCAGCATGAGCTGCTCTATCCACCCAGAGCCAAGGTGACGGCACAGAGGACAGATCCCTGCTTTGCAGGGCTCAGGGAGCAGCTCACCTCAGGGATCATCTGGATACTGCTCTTGCTGATGCTGCAGGTGTCCCCTTTTCCCACTGGGACACATACACAAGGTCTGCCTCTAATTCTTGCTGGGACAGAACCAAAGGCTTTTTGCAGAACCTGAGCTACCTGCAGGGTGCAAGGAGGGTCTCATAGGCTCAAATAGCCCCAGGGTGTGCTATGGGAGCACGTATCCCTATGGTACATGGTGTCACCGAGGTGAGCATCTTCAGTGCTTGAGGTGCCCTGCTGTGCCAGATAGCATCTGCACCGGGGGACATGTGTGGTGGCTGGAGCATGCGGGCAGCGGGGTCTGGCTTTGCTCAGCACTATTAATCACACTCTGTTTGATCCCAAGTTGGGTGACTGCAAGGGGCTGTGCACATCGGGGTGTATGTTGTGCTTTCTTGGCTTTTCAACTTGGCCATGTTTGGCAGCAACAGACAGAAGAGCGCAGGGTTACAGGGCTGTGCTGGCCAGGCTCTGTGCAGTGTCACACACTGTGTGTGGCTGTCCCCAGGTCAGGCTGAGCACTTGGCTCCAGGGGGGCTCTTTGCTCTGTCCTTTCGGTTCTTCCCCACACCACGTGCTGGAAACTTTCTAAGCCCACTCAGGAAGCCCAGTACGTGCCTTCGGGCCACCCAGTGCAGGGATGTAGCTGACCCTGTGCTGAGGCATGGGACACTGAGCCCACCTGTGTGGGCAAGGGGGAAGCAGCAAGAATCATGCCATCTCTCAGCACACAATTGCTCCCATTCCCTCCAGAGTTGCACAGGTACAGCTCTGAGATCTGGTTTTGTCCTTTTCCCAGGCTCCTTCACTGTCCCATCTCCCATCTCTCCAAGACTCCATACTGTCTGCACAAGTCAAGAAGCAGCCCTGGGCTCTGTGCTGGTTTGGAGGAGAAATCCCAGTTCCTCAACCGGCCCTTCCATAGCACATGGACCAGAGGAACTGAAGCAGCAGCACCATATGCAGCTGTACAGGCAGGGAAAAGATGCAACCCCTCAGTTCTCTGCCCTGCTCCTGCTGTCTTTCCCCATTAGCTAAGCAGCAGTTTAGCTCAGTGCCCACAGACTGCTGAGACATACCTGGTGCTGCACCCGACTGCTGCAGGGCATCCAGCCCTGTGCCTGTGTGCCACAGTGCCGTGGACACATGTACCGTGTGTCCTGTATGTCACTGCCTGCAATGTTGAGTACCACCAGTGCCATGTGTGCTGCCTGTGTGCATGGTTCCATGCATGTATGCAGCTTTCACCTTCCATGCACTGATGGCTTTTGTGGATGTGCCATTCATGGCTTAAATGCTGAGTGTGTGCGCAAGCGAGGACTGCATGTTGTGTGCACATCATCCCATGTATGCTCATCATGCTACACATGCTGCAAACCAGCACGTGGAGCATCCCACGCAGGTGTTGCACGCCAGAAGTGCACTTTTTGGCGGGCTGTAGGTGCCCGTGTGCTGCTGGCACGGTGCGTGTGCTTGCAGACAGGCTGGACCTGCCTAACGCGAGCCGAACGAACAAAACGTTCAGGTCAGGTCTTGCACGTGGGGCTCGACGCCAGGCAAGTGCAGAGTCACTCCAGGATGGGAGCTTCTGTGCCGGGGGCTGCAGGGAGCCCCTTCCCCATCCTTCCTCCCCAGCCGGGTCCCTCTAGTCTGGGAGCTGGTGTCCTCACTGCAGCCGCTGCTCAAGGGTAAAGTCCGAGAGGTGGATGGATGCTTGACACCTGCTGCCTGGGAAAGCCAAACAGAGCAGGGCGGGTTAAGCTGGCACCGTGAGGTGGGGAGGGACCGTGGAAAAACAGAAAGAAGGAAAGAGAAAAAAAAAAAAAGAAAAAGAAAAAGGAAGAAAGTAAAGGGAGGAGGGGAGAAAGGAATGGAAAATGCAGGTGGGAGAGAAGGGATGAGTTAAGGGACAACCAGGAGAGTGCCACCGAGCCCATCCCCTTCCCTTGGGAGGTTCCTCTGGGCTTGTCCCCTGCTGTCCCCAGCAGGACCCCATGCCCAGCACCTGCTCCCACCAGGCAGCCAGCACCCGGCCCAGTGCTGGGCTGCAGCTCCTCACCTGGCTCCGGTGACACGTTGGCAGCGCACAGGTGAGTGTCTTCTCCTTTCCCTGCTGGCTCACAAGCAGAAAATGAGGGTGACGCCGGCAGGATGGGGCTTTTATAGCCCTGATAAAAATAGCGCTGCTGGCCGTCGGTCGGGGGGCTGGAGAGATGGGGCTGAGCAGAGACAGGCGAGAGGGCTGGGCTGGCCACGGCGAGCCTTCTCCCAGCACACCTGTCACAGCTCTGTGTTTGCTCAGAGCAAATATTGACCCAGGGAAGGCAGGCTGGGCAAGGAAGGCGATTAGCCCACCTCGATTAGAGGCAGAGCAGGTCTCTATGCAAACTCTCCAGGGCTGCCTTTGTTAATGGGAGCCTGATGGGCTGATAGGAGCCAGGAGCCTGGGTGCTGGGGCGGGCAGTGGGGAGGAGGAGGTGTGGGGGGGGAGAGGAGGAGACATTCATTAACCTGCACTGGAACAACACCAGCTGTCACTTTTCCACCCACCTGCCCGGCTCACTTTGCAGCTGGGGGTGAGGGGACTGTGGACTGGCAGAGCAGGGGGGGCAAAGGAAGGCATGGGGGTACCCTGCCCTAGGATGAGGCAATACACAATGCATTTACAGGAGACAGAGCTCAGCAGCAACACCTCATCTCTCTCCCTGGCAGCCAGCCCTCGAGGTGTAGCGCTGGGAACAGGATGTGTTTCATTCCCTGCCCGTGCACATGCTTTATCCTGGGGTCACTCCATCCCAGTGCCTGCACCAGCTTCCTGCATCCATCCATCCTGCATGGCAAACCAGTGGGCAACCCACCCTGACATCCACATACAGAGCCCACGGGGGACAGGAGCAGTGTAGGTCTTCTCCCCAGCCCCAGCAGCCTCAGCTGATCTCACCCTGAGCCAGCAGGAGCCGGGATAGCTCTGGGTTACTGTGGCACTTGCAACTCCCTGGATAACAGAGTATGAAGTGTGACTGCAGTGACAGGAGAAGCTCCATTGTGCAGGTGCACTGGGCTGTTCGTTTGTGCAGATGGGTGCATCTGTAGGTGCTGCTTTAACCCCCCCTGTAGACACCCACATACATCCTGTCTCCTGGCAGCACGTTAGAAACCACTGCTGTCTCCCTTTGCATACTGAGTTTGCTTGCAGGCTGCAGTAAACGGATTCCCACATGTAAGTGGATAGCAGCAGATCCCTATCAGCCACTGCCATCCAGCTCTTCATCCTTGGAGCCTAGTCCCTGGTAGCCAGATTTGAAAGGAGTGCTCCATCCCTCCTACCTGGGGCTGTGATCCTGCAGGATGCCAGCCCAACTCTCTGCCCAGCCCAGCCTGGCACGGCGAGGAGCTGGAGGAATTCCAGGATGCTGGCACTGGTGGCCTTCACCCCTTTCCCACTAGTTTTGCCAGCAAAGGAAATGCAGAACTATCACCACCCTGGGTATGATGCTAAGAGGCAAGGCAATGCTCCCTCCTGACACTGTATGGAGCTTGCTTGCTTCAAAAAAAATGGTGTGGGAAAGGCAGCGGGCAGGGCTCCCACCGGAGTCGGAGTGATTGGCTCACATGGCATCTTCTCTCTTGTCCCACAGGAGCCACCTTTGGTGTCCTAACCTGACCCCATCGTGGACTGAAAAGTCCCCATTGCCAAACGCCAAAGCTGAGCCAACAAACCATGGTACCTCAAACATGTGAGAGCACAGGTGAAGGGTCTCTGCTCTTCCATGTCTTTTGGGAATCATAGGATCACTAGGATTGGAAAAGATCTCTAAGATTCTCAAGCCCAGTTGCCAACCTGTCACCACCATGCCCACGTTTCTCTCTGGCTGTACAGGTTGCGCATGACAGGACCTGTCCATGTTCCCAATACTCAATATTAGGGGCAGGGGGTACAGGGATTGACCTCCAGGACTGTCCCCATGCCAGTTTGGATGTGGGGTCACACGAGGTGGGATGCAGGTAAATGGGATAACTGTGCCTGGCAGGCATCATAGCAGGGAAGACCAAGAGCAGCTTTGTTCCCCTCTTTTTATCTCCCAGACAAAGGCACGATTCAGCAGGTGTTAGATGTTTTAATGGGATTCAGGATAGCTTCTGTCGCCCACTTGCCCCAAGGCCATCCCACCCTTCCCAGGACGGGCAGCCAAGAAGAAAAGGGCTGTTGTGTGCTATACAAACTGCCTGCCAACGGAGGGCTCCCCATAACCAGGGAGCCCATGGTTTGCCAAACTTTCCTCAGCATCTCAGCCACGGGGAACACACAGCCATCTTATGCCCACTGCAAAGGGAAGAGACATCTCTCCTGCAGATGTGTATGCAGCTCCCAGACCTCATCATCACGCAGCGGGCCTGCGGATGAATGCAGTCATCCGGGCAGACCCGGCGCTCTGCAGTCGGCTGGATCCCATCTGCTTCAGGAGGTCGGCGAGACTGCTGCCCGTGCTGCCCATTTGGGAAGACAGCATGGGACCCGTATTCAGAAAAACCCAGCGAGGAGCCTGTACCTGGCAGATTCGCCCCAAACAGCTGCTGCTGCCTTGTTGGGGAGCAGGTAGGCGGCACCCAACCCCTTCTCTGCACCGGCCCGGAAAACAGAGAAGCTGCCGTGGGAGATCTGGCACCCATCGTGCTGGGAAGGGAGGAGGTGTGCTCTCTGAGCTGGCAGCACGGTATCTCTGACAGCGGGAACAGCTTGGCCCTGGGGCTCAGTACGCGTTACGCACGCAGGGCGCGTGCAGCGAGCAGAGCTCTGGGAGAGCTGCAGCAGCCCCGGGCACAGCCGGCATCTGCCTTCTGCCAAGCAGGGCTGAAGCAGCCCGCAGTGCGCGGCTTTCCTGGGGGCTGCGAGGGGAGAAGGAGCGGCTCCCGACCTGCGCAGGCACCGGGGCTTTCTGAGAACTAACAGTGCCACCTCCTGGCTGCGACAAAGGGACAGGTGGGAAGGGAGAGGCGCGTCTTGTTGCACACCAATGTCTGCGCCTGCAGAGGCTGAGCTCCTTTTATTGGGCTACTGGGTGGGCAGTAAACGCTGCAGCCCTTTACTGACTGCAGGAGCTGCAGCACAGCCATCAGAACAAGGAGTTGCTGGAAGCTTCAAACCAGGACACGGGCAAAATGCACAGCCTTGGAGGAGGGCAGTGTGCTGGTATCGAGTTCTGGGTGGGAGGGTTGGAGTAGCTCTGGACATCACAGGGATGGGATGAAGAGTGGAGATGCGATGGTCTTGCAGAGCTCAAGCAGCACGCTGTGCCACAGTATGCTCTTGAGGGTTAGGGTGCTGGGCTGGTGATTCTGAAAGAGAACAGATTGCCTTTGGGGTGAGGAGAGTGCAGTCTGCTGCCACCTCCTGCCAGGTAGCCATCCATCCCTGTGAGATCACGGAATATCTCACCTTCATCTGGACAAGACTTCTGCAGCTCTGGAGATGACATCTCCATTCAATAACCTTCCCTTGGTCCCACCTCCCTGTAGTCAGCTCCAGGACTGGACAAATCCTTATTCTTTGCCCTCAGCCCTACACCTGCCTCCTCACCTGTACCCATTCCCTCCACCTAGATGGATCCTACGCCATCTCAGACCAGGAGAGCTTTGTTCCCTTTCTGCTATTTGAGCAGTTTGAGAACACTGCTGAGGAAGGAAATCTGAGCTCCCCAAAGCCTAGCTCACGGGGGATCTGGGATAAGACAAGAGGCAGAAGCTTTGGGGTTGGATTCTACCTTTTGCACAGGCAGCCTTGGCACCGAGACCTCAACCTGACTTCACTAGAAAATGGGTTGTGCCTTGGCTTGACACATTAAGGACAGGTCCTTTACCTTTGGAAGGGGCTGGGGGGCAAAATGATGACCCTGGGCCGGGCTGTCAGCACCACCTCCCCACGGCTGGCTTCCACCAGGATGTTCTGCAGTGTGTTTTCCAGCACCATCTCCACCAGACTCCTGAAGGTTGGGTACCTGGGGAGTTATCAGACAGTCAATAAGGAAGGATGCTTGTTGCAGCTTCCCCCAGAATACATCAGGCACGGCATCAGAGCTCATGCTGTTTTCTACATGCTGAGGCCAACAAACAGTTGTTCTGTGTGTGCAGCTCTTCCTCACCTCTTCATCATTGTCTTCTGCTCCCTCAACTGCCCATGGTGAAAAACCTCACTCAGCCCCTCCCAGGAGCCCAGGAAATCATTGCTGGGAGAGGATTCTGGTCTCATTTCTTTCCTCTCTCCATCCTCCTTGGTGAAAAGATCTGGGTAAGCAGAGAGCCTGGAGGGGACGGTGGAACACTGTCCTCTATGTTGGGTCTTTGCTGATTTTTCATGCTGGAATTGGGAGAAATATGGGATGGGCTCCTGCAGGCTTCTCCTCACCGCATCATGGAACTGGGTGTTCTCCAGAAGGCCCCTGGGAGGAGGAAAAGAAGAATGTGTCTTGGAAAGTCAGGTACCCAAGTGACCCCTGAGGATCATCATAACCCAGAGCAAGTCAGAGGGAGAACCCTGGAAGGTGGTCTGCGAAGTGTGTGAGGATGAAGGGGCACGCACCTGATGACACCTGTCAGCACATCAGTCACTATCTGCAGTTCCTCTTTGGAAGCAGTAGCCAGGGAGAGCCATTTGGGGTCCCTCTCCATCCTGTCTCTGTCCACACTCCCATCCACATACAGCATCTGGTGAATGATGGGGCTGAGAACCGGGGAGTTGTTCCATCAGTGCCGTGCTACCAAAACGAGCTCCTGCAGACCTGCAGCCTCCTGGCTGAACAGCAGCATGGCAGGAAGCAGGCAGCTGCAGACGTGTTGCAGGGAAGGCACTCTCCCAAAGGAGCACTACGCTCTGACAGTATCACCCAGTGGGCCACTTCTTTTCCCGTTCTCTTACCGGGGCAAGAAGTATTTGGGGAACTCCAAGGAGAAGTTGCTGAAGAAGTCCTCAGTAGAGTGGGACCTTGCTGTCACATCAAGGTGTAAAAGGATGGGCCGGGGGGGCTCTGGCTTGACCCACACACGACTGGCTTCTTTGTCTGACAGCAGCCTCCTCCATGAGTGCCCTGCAGGCAGTTTGGCCACGGGGTGGTTCTTAATGGGGGGCAGTGTCTGTCAGAGAACAAGAAATGCAGGTCCTTACTGCTCCTCCAGCCACACGACTGGGCTAAGTGGAACTGCTTTCATGTCTTCCGAGCCATCCTTTTGCTTGTCCCGGTGGATGCCCTGACCTTATAGCCTCGCTGCCCCTGTTGACAGCAGTTCAGGTGCTGCCTGCCCTGCCCACGTGCAGCTTTTCTTATTATTCAAAACCTTCCCAATCTATTCATAAAGAGTTGCTGCAGTCGTAGGTGCATGCAGGGTTCCAAGTTCACTTCCCATTCCCCTCAGCTGGAAAGTTACAGCCCACGGGACACAGCCAGACAGTCTGATTCTGGCTCCTCCAAACAGCCTGTGACCCAAAGCCTTGAAGCTACAAATCCTGGTGTGCTTTCTGCCTGGGCTCCCACGCTGTGAGATGCAGCATCTGCCTCTGTTCTAACGCAGCCTGTTTGATTCTGCAGCAGCTGACAAGGGCCTCACTTACCTTGTATTTCCTGACCACCGCTGAGGGCTCACAGAGGTCTTCTGTCTCAGCAAAATCTGATGATCTCTAAAAAGTAAAAAGAAGAAAAAAGAAAAAAAAGTGAGAAATCACAGTGTAGGGAAAGATAAGGAGCAGAACAAGGCTCCAGGATTCTTTTACCTTGCCCCAGCTGAAAGCCAATAAGCTTGCCCTCCCCTTCTGCACCGGCCACATTCTTCATGGTAGTTGACTATTTCACACCACTCTTTACCTGTGTTCATAAACTCTGCCACCAATTTCCAGATCCACTGGCTTTGTCTTTTTTTCCTAAAGTTTCTCGCGCACTTCCAAATTTCAGATGATTGTTAGCAAATGCAGTGTGTTTAAAAAAATCATTTCCAAGCTCCTCCCTCTGCTATCCCCCCTCAAAGTGTTAAAGAGAATACAAGAAGATCTTCGGCTAGAAGTCAGTCCCATTTCCTGCTGCCCACAGAGCAGCTATGAGATCCTGAGGAGATGTGAGCCACCTGTCCTCCCACCAACTCTTCTAGATCTTCTTAAGGAGTATTTCTTGCTGTCTTGGCTGCTGTTCCCAAGCTGAGCCAAGCTGTTGAGAAGTGTTCACTTACCCCAGCAGGTGGCCTGGGCTTTTTCTCAGCCCTGAGGTCCTGCTCTGTGATGGTGAACTCCACCGCCTGCCGTTCCTTCTCCCTTTCCCATTTCTGCATGTCCCTCTCATACTGAATCAGGGACTCCTGCGTGTACACCTGCAGGGCACATTGTGACTGAGGGAGCAGGGAAAGGAGCTACAAATGACAGAGCCTGTAGGCAGTACTGGGCCAGCCCAGGTGATGGAAGCACACAGGTTACTTGTTCTCACCTCACACACCAGGTCTATGCTGTAGAAGGACACATTTCCTGAAGGCTGCAGTGTGATGAAGCAGGGGGTGCTCCCTCTGGGCTGCACAACTCCCTGCTCTGGAGCAATCTGCAATACCTGTGGGGAAAGAAAAAAAAAAAAAAAGCCAAGCCACAAAGGATTTGTTTCTTTGTCCTACGCCCATGCTACGTGCCCCCTCCTTGCAGGAAATGCAGATTTATGGGGTTCCCCATGCTATTCTGGGTAGAATAGGGTAGAGGAAAATGAAGAAAGGACTCACCTCACTGTCTTTCACATTGCCTGTCCTCCAGGTGAACACAGCTGCCTTGCTCTCTGAGATGTTATTGAGAAAGACCAGTCGACTGGCTCTGGTGCAGTCTGGGATATTCCCGATGCCAATCCTGTGGTGTGATAAGGAGGCAGCCTGCAGGAAACAGGGTGAAACAACCCTGTTGTAGTGGGATTGAGGAAGCGAGGAGCAGGACGTTCTGCTGCTGTTGGGGAAGAAGGGGATCTTTCACACATTCCTGCTCTGATTACACTGCCCATATCAGCATAGCTGGATTTACCTGCCCAGGCATAGTTAGTCTGGTGGAACCCAGAAGGACCGAAGGGGACAAAACTTCTCTGAAAGTGGTACTCTCTCCTGTGGCTTTTAAATCGTAGCCTTCTCCCTGGAAGGTGATCAGAACTGAATCACCCCCCAGGATGTGGATGGGAACATCAACCTGCCTTGGGCAAGATAAGAGCATGAAGTCCAAAGCTGTAATCAGGACAGATATGCAAAAAGGCAGTGTTCTTGCTAACAGACTGCAGTTGGTTTGTGTAAATCACATTCATAGGTGAAGAGAAATCCAGGCTCTTTTGCTTTCTTTTCAGTAGCACACACTGCAGTGATGAAATATTTTAGCTTTGGTCTCTTTTGTGGGAGTTATTGGAGGCCAGCACTGAGCCACAAATCTGACCAGATATCATTTATACCCCTTGGGCACTGTTAGATCCTTGAAAAAATATATATCGTATTGCTTCTGGCTGTGGAAGAAGTGTATTCTTTGGGATGGAGAGACTTATGAGACTATCTGCTCTAAGATTCTGGTCCTTGGAGGGATGGAGCTCAGTTCAGCTGTAGCATTGCACAGTCCAAAAATCAATACATGATCTAATGAACGCAGGACAGCAGAAGGAGTTCCAGGCAGTCATGAGAAAGGCCTTACCAAGTATGTTCTGGCTTCCAGTGGTGAGAAGATCCACTCAATACGACCTGTTGTGCCAGGGGCTATTTCTCCTCTGGGAGTCAAGCAGAGAAATACAGGATGCTGATAATTGTCCTTCTGCACCCTCTCGATGCTGTCCAGCTGAACCTCAAACATCACTGGCACGGAGCTGCCGTTGTAGAGTTCGTAAGCCTAACGTGAATCAGAGAGTGCAATGCTCATGACAACCCTGCACAAGTTAAACTAGTTGACACTTCCCCAGAGGACTCTGATAAGCATTAATAATTAATTAGTCAGCTCCTCTCCTAAGAATGTAGGACTTTGTAGTGTTAGGAGTTATCACGGAGGCTCTAATAGGCTCTGTGCTGAAGGTTTATCACTACACATGTACGCTGATGGCTGCAGTGCCTCTCCAAGTGGTGCCCTGTGTATTCAGTCTAGGAGAAAATTAATACAAATTAGCTAAAGGAATCGCTGTAAAGAGGATTACTTGAAATGCAAAAACACTCTTACTAAAGTGATTTTAATTCAATTCAGTCTTGCTCATTTCCCAAGTAAATTAGGCAGAACAGAATCAAAGCTCCCTCTTTTTTTTTTTTTTTTTGCTGAGTAAGTATTTAAGGAAGTTTAATTAATTTACTAAGAAACTAATTAGGATTTATTTCCAGAGTGCCTGGAGCAGCTAGACAAGTCATCACTAGGATCCAACACAAGAGAACTAGAGAAGAGTCCAACACACTTTATAAACATTCTGGCTGGAGATAATGCCAAATCTTGTAGGACTGGTGCTTTCCCTATAGCCATCTCAGCACCCAGTTTCCAGTCTCTGCCTGATATCAGGTTCAACATATTGCTGCTGCTGGTTTTGGAACCCAGGATGCTCACCTGTACTGGGGGGTGGGATGTCCCAACTGCAATGGGCATGAAGAGATGCTTGGAGGAAGCAAAATGAACGTACCGTTGTTCCCTCTCCACTGTCACACCTCTGAAGTTCAGCTACAGAAGAAAGAAACGCAGTCACTGTCTCAAACAGCTTTGGTCCCATCAACAATGGTGACACAAATACTTTGTAAGCTGAGGGGAATACACTCACAGCCTTACATTGGTAACACCAGGAACATGAGCCCAAAGGCAAAGCAAGGAGCTGAAGAGCCTGTTCAGCTGTTGGCTTTTCTCTGAAATGCTTGCAGGTTGTATCAGATATGGCACAGATTTCCTCTCTGTGTCAGGCACCAGCCTCAGTGCTCTTGGCAAGTATACAGTAGAAATCCTCCATGCATGGAAGTATTTGTATATGGCAGGCTGTGCTGCTGTGACATCCGAGCATCTTGAGAAGCCAGGAGTTGAGGTAAGTAGTGGCCTCCTCCTGGAAGGGACCTCTTGGATGCCCTAACTCTGCAGGACATGCTGTTCCAAGAATGTGGCCAACAGACAGTCCAAAGGCTCCTGAAGTTCCCAGCCGAATTTTGTGTGATTGAGTAAAAACCAATAGTATCCTGTTAGTAAAGCAGCCACCACGTTGTGCAAAGCAGATGGAGTCACAGAACTGGTTCATGGAAATGAAGAGATATAGGACTCTGCATGAGGAGAGAGCTGTAGCCAGGCTCAGATGAGTCATGGTGCAAGGTTTCCAGCAGGATCACCTCAAAGCACCCACGAGCTGTCTGCTGCCTGGAGACAGGGACTCAAAAGGAATCACAGAGCTCATAATGGACAAAGGGAGCTAAGTCACTGCAATTTACCATTAGCCTAAAGCATGGCTACTTTTCCAAGTGCACACACACAAGATAAGGAAGACATTAGCAATGGTAGGTGGAAACCTTGGATGGACACCTGAGGGAGATACTGTGTGTATCAGCAACGGTGACAAGAGCAGAGAATGCTGATTCTTCCAGAAGAGCCCCTTCCAGTTCAGTTCCATAAGCAAAGTAAGAAGGAGAGAGGACTAGAAATACAAAGCTAACAGAGCCCCACAGGGGATTTCACTGCTTCATCTTTTCAAAGCACTCAATGAGTGTTCAGCCTGCCAGGGGCCTCAACAAGTCAGATACCAAGTAAAGAAATGGAGAACTAGAGCTGATGTTTCCCAACTGCAAGGGGAAATGAGTCAGAAACTTTCCTGGGCTTTGGGAGCAAAGCACCCATTTATATTACCTGAGGGCTGGCTAACATCACTGCTCTGAGGCCAAGCAGCCTGAAATCTGACAGAAGGACCAGGCAATATACTAGCTACCTCTGCTTTGTTGCTATATCAGTTTTTCCAAAACCTAACTTCTGGAGTGACACCACAGTGTTTTCTTCCCTTAAGGTTAGCAAATATTCTGCAATTCTCTGAGTTCCAGGTGAGGATCAGCACAAGAATGGCAAGGGGGATTTCAGTGGGTTATGGCAATTTCTGCCCTGGAATTGGTGGCTCTACACTCTTTACCCATGGAAGGAAGGAGAGCACTCTGTGTTCAGCCCCTCAGCTGCCCTCTCTGCAGAAGGAAGAGCCTCTCCCACTCCTGTGTTCTGATACTGGCACTTTGGTACTGTCAATGTGCATCCTTTGGTGGTTGAAACCACCTGCACTGCTCCAGGTCACTGCTGCTGTCACAGAATCAGAGAATCATTTGAGGGAACCTCAAAGGCCATCTACTCCAACTCCCTGCAACAAACAGGGAAACCTACTGCTCTGTCAGGTGTTCAGAGCCCTTCCAGCCTGAACTTGAGAGTCTCCAGGGATGGGGCATCCACCCTCCTTGTAAACTTCCTTCTATCCAACCTAAAGGCACCAGGTACCCCAAAGCCTAATGCGTCAGTGGCCAGCTGGTGAAATGCTCATTGCCACTCTCTGTGCCAGGCAGGCAGAGCACAGGGAGCCCGTCCAAGGGCTTTGGGGGAAGGCACAGTTAAGCCACTGTTTGAACAGCTTGGTCAAAGGGTTGGATTTTCAACTGACAATAGTCCTGAAAGAAAAGAAAAATAAAAGAGATGTGTGAACACAATGGTCTCACAGGAAACTTCAGAGGCAGACAGGAAGGCTCAGACGGGCATGAGCTGTGCCCGGCAGAGCACAAGGTGACTCTGACTCTAACTGACAGTCTGAGAGAGGGGGAGAGAGAAAAATTCATTCCAAGCCTGAGGAAATGCCATGAGACAACACATAGCAGATCAGCTCTAGGATGCTTTAGCAAGTGGTGAAGCAGGAGGAATGAGTAGGATGCTCCTCAGCTGTTGACGAGGAGGAAGAAATGGGTGGACCAAGGCACTGGGGCTGCAGTAGGAGCAGCCAACCAGGAGAGCTGGGCTGGGGAAGCAGTGCAGTGCCACATCACGGTGTGCTAGAATCACAGGTTTGTCAGGATGTCAACTTTGTCTCTGCTTTGGATAATGCAGACCACAGGGGAAGGACCCAGGCTCCTGCCCCCTGCAGCTCCTGGAGAAATGCCCTGTAATCCAGCTCCTGCCTGCTTCTGTTCTGCAAACACATGCAAGAGACACCTGCTGCCTTACCAGAATCTCATGGCCATAGGAAGCTTTCAGCAACACAGGCAGGTGATCAGTGCCAACAAAATCGTGCCTAGCAGTGCAAGAGGAGGAGGAAAAAAATAATTAGAAACCAACCTTGAGCTCAGGGTGGTAGAATCAGGGTCACACGGTACATTAGAGACAACTCATTTCCCGGCTAAAGAGTCACTGTTGCGTAAGAACCACTGAGAGAGGGAGGGGGACAATTGTGCTCGGGTGGGAATAAGCAGTACAGTGTTGGTTTTAGTCATACACCAATGCAGGGACCTGAGATTCTAGGCCATATAAAGTGCCAGCCCTTCTCAGACCAGGTCTGCTATCGAAGGAGAGCTGGCCAGCTGCCTGCATACCTCCCACAGGCACACAGGGGTTAGGAGCTCTAGCTGTTGGCAAAGACAAGAATTTCACTGTATAGTCATCACCACAGAAAGTACTGGCTCAGGGACTTTTTACTTGACCAGTGACTGCTGGACAAGAGGCATATGAAGGGAAAGGATCTAGTATAGAAGAAGGAGGGCATTCTGCCCTCAGGCATTGTCCTGGCACGCAGGATGATGCTATCACCTGTGTGAGAGCTGGACAGCTTCCTCCTGTCCTGGAAGAAGTTTCCCTGACTTTGGGGAAATGCTGAAGAGCTGATTATCCTGAATTCTCATCTGGTGCAGCTCCTGCGGGCTGAGATCTGCATCCTCTGCCCAGTGTTCCATGTCTATCTTCTGGTCAGAAGGAAAGAGGAAGGCCCTAGGGACCCAGTGAGCTGGTCAGCAGCAGGAGCAGACAGCTTACCCCACACAGTGTGCTCAGTCCAGCCAGGCTTCCCCACCCAGACCCACCACAGGCCCCCTTCACACCCCCACAACACAAACTACACCATTCCCTTCATTCTCTAACATCTCATGGCCCCTGTGAGCATTCTTATATCCCCAGGCAGACCCCGAGAGAATGATGAGCTCCATCCAGCACTGCTTACCACTCCACAGGCACCACACCGTTGTTTACCAGCAGGAGCATCACAAGGGCAGGCTCCGAGCCTATGGGGGCAGCCCCAAAGTTGAAATCCAGCAGGAGAGGGGTGTGTATGGGAGGAATCAAGCACGTGCTGATCAGTGAGGAGAAAGGAAAGATTAAACTGAGACACAGGGTTTGAAACTAGATGGCTTAAGGTTCCTTCCTACACAAGCTATTCTATGATTCTACACTATCTATCTTTCTTTTGATTCTTCGATCCTTCAGCATTCTTTGGAGAAAGGATACCGTGTATTAGGAATGCCTTTGGATTGTTGCTGATGTTTTCTGTATGGTATACACGGAAGATATGCAAGTTCTGTTTGGCAGAGCCCCTCACCTCACCTGTGCCTGGTGGGAACCTTGCAGGTGAGCTCGCTGGGAGCTGGGTCTCGCTCCAGGTATTCATTCAGTGTGTCCAGGGAGAGCAGCCTCCACAGGTGCAGCCTGCTGATGCTGCTGGCACTCCCTGCTGAGCAGGCATCAGCGATGCGGAACATTGGGTGGACGCCTGTCGCCTCTACGCAGCAGAGAGGTTGCTGTCCTGCTTTTGTACTTGCAAGATCTGGAGCTTGGGAGAGAAATAACGAACAGTAGGCATGTGATGTTAAGGAACAGCTGCCCAGGACAGCTACACAGGAGTAGTTGCATGGAGTTCTCAGGATGTTCTTCAGGATACATCATAGGAAGCCGTGGTCGTGTGGAGGAGCACAGAGTCTTGTGACACAGCAGGAAGATTGGAGCTCTCCTGGGCTCTATGCCTCATGACTCAGGCATATCTAATTCCCAAAAAGTAAAGCAAAAGTGAAATAGCATGAAGGTGCAGATGAGCTGCTCAGCACAAGGATTTCTGCCATCAGGACAGTTACAGTCCTGCACAGTTTGGTTTATTATAGCGCAGTCAGCTTGGGTGGGATGGAACATTTTCTCCCCCTTCCCACAAACACCCATTTCTCACCTGCAGAGGGGCAGATAGTATAGCTGACCAACCAGGTGTAGTGCAGCCGCCGGGCTGGCCTGACTGTTACTCGTACAAAAGCTTTTGATCTTGCAGGGATTGTCCCTCTGGAGTGTTCCAGTTCCAAAGCTGCAGGAGAAAGGTGCTGGCGTGAGCTCTGGGCATCACTGATGTATCCTAAAAGCACACAAGTGTCCAGTACACAGCTCATGAGAATGGTTGCAAGTTAGCCAGAAAGCGTCTCAACCTTTGAGCTCATGCCAGCAACATTTTGCGGAAAAGCAGGTACAGACAAGGGCCCATCCCAAGCTAGTTTCCCCCAGTACCCATCGGTTCACTGCAGACTTCCTCAGGGTCACAAAGCCCAGTGATCTGCTGTTCCACGTTGAGGGTGTACTCCAGAGAACAGATCCCATCATTCATCAGTACCAAGCTGCAGCCTTTCAGGTTGCCAACCAGAACATTTCCAAGGTCCAGGTGTTCCTTTTGTGCCTGGAACACAAGCCCACCATGCAAAGGTCACCATCACATATAGAGCATAGCAGTGAATGTAGCCACTGCTTTGGACCTTGGCTGCCACTTTAGACCACATACAGAACAAATGGAGGAGAGCAGTCAATGGGAGGAGAGAGCTGGGAGCCAGCGACCCACATCCCACCACAGCCCCCACTCCAACTACCCATTTCCTTACCCTGATGGTGCCCATTGCCCCCTCTCCAATAATCCTTAAGGTATAACGGACACTTTGAGGAGACACGGGTGGTGGGCTTTCCCAGCCCACAAACACTGCAGCTCGTAAGAGATATTTGGTCACCTTGTCAGGGGTAAAAGTCCATGCTTGAGCCTGAAATCACAAAGGGAAGGAGAACATTCACAGGAGCTCCGGACCAGAGCTGTACTGTAGAGAATAAAATGCTACTGCAGTAGAACCTGAGCTTACCATGGCTTCGTAGGGCTGGAGAAGCCCTGCTGCTGGCCTGACAGACAGGAGTTTGCTGTCTGAGAGGTGGATCTTCCATGTGAAGGCCATGGGTAGCCTTGTGCAGTTCTTTATCGTATACCTTTGTGTTGAGGAGGTCCCAATGCAAACAGGTTTGAAGTATAGATTCCCATCACCTTCTAAGAGCAAGAGAAGGGATTCTGCACAACTCCGAAGAACAATCTCCTGTGGAATTTAAGTAAAAGCAACAGATGTTAGCTAGAACTCTCAGATGGCCATTGGATGGACCTTGTAAGGATGTTGCTCTTTCCAAGATGGAATCAGGAACAAACGGTGGCTGAAGAAGTATGGGAAGGACTCTGGATGGAGCTCTGAGCATCATATAATGCATTTCAGGAGACAGAGACACAAGGAAATAAGGGATATAGAGTATCTGGCATCACAAGCATCTTCCATCTGCAGCGTGGATGGAGATCCAAGAAGAAGATGAGCACAATGGAAGAAATCTTCCTCACAATCCTCTCCTTCCCTCTGCTTACCTTGGTGTACCCCGGACAGGAGTTCAGCTGCAAGGGCAGGATGTGCTGCTGTGATACGGTGTTAACTGGGTGAGTGGAGAGGAAGAAAATCTGGTGGCCTCCTGGCATGATATGTCCTGAGTGGGGCTTGACCAAAACAGAGGGACAAGCATCTTTGTTCACGCTGAAGGTCATCATTGAGGTGCCGGTGTTTGAGAGCAGAGCACTGCAGTAGGTGTCCGTGTCCGAAGCCACGGGAGGAAAAGTCTGGAGGAAGCAAACAAGAAAGGTTGTTTGCACTAGGTTTAGGAAATCGGCTTAAAGAAAAAGCTTGCTTTATGTTGAATTCCAGGTTTTGATAAGCACCATCCTGAGCCTATGAGGAATTCTGTAGCTGCTTCTCTCCAAGGAAAGGAAACAAGTCATGCAAGAATACACAGTCTGGTCTTTTCCCTTCACACAGCGGTTCTTCCTTTTCATAGATGTATGGGACCTTACAGGATCACTGCTTTATTGTTATATACTCTACAAATACAGCAGGGAGAAGCAGGAAATCTTTCACTCCACTTTGCAATCCTCTTACAAAAGTGTGGATTCTGTGCTCTGCTCTCCATTTGTCTAAGTGCATGTGGAGTGCCTAAGGCTCCTGAGAGGGGACTAAGCACCCTTGTCAGTTCCTACACCCTCTTAAGCAGGCAAGAAGGAGATTCCAAGAGCTGTTCTCTCTGAGCTGATGAGATGCTGCATGCAACCTGTCACATTGGAGGCTGGGAAAGTAACACAGGACAAAAGACATCCTACTTCTGTCCCAAATCTGGAGTCTCTCCATCACTGTAAATCACCTGAGGCATGTCTCAGGATGATACAGTGGGGTCAAAGCAAAAGTTCACGAGTAAACACTGAGCATCTGTGCAAAATCCCAACTTCTTTAAGCATACCGACAGTCACGTACCTTGGGGACATCCAGGAGGTACTCTGGGATGAAGTGCTCCCGTTTTGCTTCATATGTGTGCGCCCTCAGCCTGATGGTCAGGCACCAGGGTGGGCAGATGGTGGCATCCTCCTCAATGTTGCTGTACTGTCTCAGAACCTACAAGCATGCAGGAGATAGAACTGTGTGCATGAGGGAGGGGAGTGTGGCAAGGTGCCTCCTGGCCCCAGTCATTGCTACTAACCTTGTAGAAGGCAAAAGCTTCCAGCTCTGCAGCATAAAGATTGTTGAGCTGCGTGGGCTGGAAAAGGACACGGAAGGCTGAAGACTTCAAAGGCGGGATGTCACAGCTTTCAGGGGACACCTGGAAGGCACTGCCATGGCTTGGAGTCCAGGCAACAGTGATCGTCCCTTTAGTGTGGTTGGTGATGCAGAGAGGAAGCGGTTCTGCCTTGCAGAGTGGCACGCAGCGCCCAAAGTCGTGCTCTCTGGGGCTGATGCTAACATGAGGTGGAAACAAGGCCAGGTTGCTGCTTACACCATCATAGAAATATTCGGTCACGGAGCTGGCTTCAGTGTATTCCTTGGAGGGCTTATCTGCAGGGATCTGCAGGATGGGAGTATCTTGGTGTCTGTGGGGTAAACGTGGCACCTTGGACTTCCAGGAGGGCAGCTCATACCTCAGGGAGCAGCATGAGGGCCCTCTTCTCATCCATCTGCAGCTTCCCATCCTTCAGCATCGCACTCAGGATATCGGGAGGATAGAAGGTCAGCCCCCTCACCGTGTTGGTCCGGTACCAGGAGAGATGTCTTGCCTGCAGGATGGCTGGCTTAGTGGTGTCTGAATGGCAGGTACCGAAGAAGTCCACATACAAGGGTTCCTGAGAAAACAGCAGAAATCCTTGTATGAAATAAGCTGCCCTTCTGTGATTGCCTTGAGAGTTACCTTACAGATTATAGACAGACATATACCGACTTCCAGGGGCTGCGAGCTTTGGAAGGCCAGCCCTGGTGGGTTACACTGCAAAAGCCCTCTGAGCTGATACCACTTGCTGCTCCTTTACCTGGTGGTGGATGAGGCACACCACTCTGCGGTGATAGCTGATGGGGTGAGCAGGGCGAAAGGTCACCTTCAGCACTAGGGTTGTTGTGCCCTTCAAGACCCCACAGGGGCGATCCAAGGAGAAGACGCTCCCCCTGCCATCAATATCAAACTGGTAGTACGCAGGGACATCTGAGACATTGCTGATTTTCAACATCTGCACTGAGCTTTCCCCAAGATTGATCCAGTCGAAGTCTACAGAGGATTGGTGCAGGGACACCAAAGGGCCTAGAACAATAACACAACACAACCAATCTTCCCCAGCCAGTGTGGTTTCACCAGCAAACCCACCAGTCCCAGCGAATGGCTTCACATTCACCTCCAACTGTCTCACATCTTTTTCAAGACTGTGTAAACTTCAAGCAGTGCCCCAGGGATGGCATGAGTGGCAACAGAAAGTACGCCTATGAGGGCTGGGACTGTCCCTAGTTCTTTCCCAAGCTCTAGCATTTCCCCTGCAGGGCTGAGCGGATGGCAGAAACACGGGAGGCTTTCACCTTTACATGAGCCAACCATCTTCAGAACGGTCTGCTGGAGGCACCCAGTGGGTGTGACAGTGAAATAATCCGTGCTGTGCTCTCCTACTGCCTGTGGCTGGAACTGTATGCACAAGGCCAGCTTCCCTTTGGCAGGGACAACAGCATGGGACACATTGCAGGAGAAGGCATGATCTCGAAGCAGGGGGTCTTTTGCTCTTTCTATCATACATGGAGCATCAACCTGCAAGCAGAGAAGAAAAAAGCTCATCAGCTTTTATTCACACTCCCACCTGGGCTATATTCGCAGCATTACAGGAGATTCTCAAACCACATCCCCCAAGGACATGTGCCAGTTGGTCGCCCTCTTACAAGAAGCAGTCTCCCTCTTCACATACCACAGACGTGTTGAGGATTTCTACACACTTCTCCACTCTTGTGCCCACTGGCACTGATCCGAAGCACAGCACATCCTGTAACTTGCCAGGCTGTCTGCCTTTGTGCTGTTCCCCTGGCACGTTCACTTGCAGATAGGGGTATTTGGCTGTTAACAAGGATAATACACAGCATCACCCCCAAGCACAGCACCTCCATGTATCCCTGTGGGACACTGCTCTAAGGTTCAGGATAATACATGTTTTTCAAGTGTTAAATGCAAGAATGGCTAACCCTGGGCTCTTAACTGAATGGTCCTCTTCTGCCTCTCCTCAGCACCAAACCAGCACGTCGCCATCACGTTGCACACTGCAGCCACCTTGGGTTGGAAGAGCACTGTAACGATGCATTCAGCACCTGCGCTCAGCACACCGTGCTCAGGAATCATGCAGAAAGGGCTGGGGGTCTCCCAAGCAAACACCGTGATGAGGTCACTAGGAAGCAAGAACGTTTGGAGAAGATGAATGGAACCATTCTACCTGTGCAGTCGTGCATAGGATGAGCCTTTCCCGAAGGGTTGCAGTGGTGAACATCAGAATCCCTACTGCATCTGGCCAAATGTTCTGGTTTAGCTTGAAATGAGCTGTACTCAGTGGGAAGCCCAGGAAGGTGGCCACGTATGTGATGAAACAAAGAGGGCCATCTCAGCACCATGGCACTCACCCCACGTTGCGCACAGTGAATGTTGTCTCCACAGCACTGTGCACGGCACAGAGAGGCAACCAGACAGCAGCTGGGAAGGACAGGCAGGGGCGTGGGAGCACGGCATGCAGGGCAACAGAGAACTCCCCCTCAGCCTTCTGGAAGCAGATGCTGTCTTTGTAGTCCCTCTGCACAAAGAAACGAGGGGATACAGCAGTGAGATGGGCTTCCTCGAGCTGAGTTCTGCACTGAATTCATCCCATTGATCTCCAAGATCTAGCCAGGGGTAAGTATTTCACATGCCTTATTGTATTTGGTGAGAGACAACATGGGAAAACTGGGAATACTTTGCACAAGGAGCCTCCTTATAACTGTCAGCCATAACCACAGGCAAACTGCTCCCCCAGCTGTTGGAGACACGGGGATTGCAGGAGGGTTACACTGTCCTGCACTTAGAACCTCCCGTAAGGACAGATTCCTTCCCTGGAAGCCAAGCAGGCACTGAGAGCAGATTTGATGCTGCCACTTTACCTTTTCAGTGGGCCGGAAAATGATGGGCAGGGTTAAAGACATGCCAGGGCTCAGGGCAATTGGCTGGGGAAAAACGGTGATGAAGAATCGCGTGGAAGGACATCTGGATAATGAAATTAAAACAGGAGATTTTGTCTGATGCCATACAGCTGTTGTTGTTCTGTTAGGTAGCAGGAAAGAGAATGAAGTATTAAAAGTCTCCAAAGCCCCCCAGTGAGAGGCAACTTGCAAACCTGACCCCAAAGTCACTCAGCACACTGGAACAGAACCCAAGTGTTCTGAAAATCCACTCCCAGCTCTAAATACCTGCCTCCTCCTTCAGCAGTGTTTTACATTTCCAGGCCACGTAGTGTGTGCCAAACTCTTACTAAGGGCAAAAACATTTGAGTCTCAGAGCAGGCAGGGTCACAAGGAGTGCTGGCATGGCCTGATGTCCAGTGGGATTCCCTGAAGCCATGGTTTCAGGACACACCAGTGGCTGGCTGGCATACATCCACGATTCAAATCTCACTAGACTGGAAATGCCTCACAGACAGAAGTATCAGCAAAACCGAATTTTAAAAAGGCATTTCATTTTAAATACTCCTGCTGGGAACAAGGGTTGTGCATCTGAATTAGCAGGTTTCTGTCCTGCCTCGCCAGCACACAGCCCAAGGGAAGAGGGGCAGACAGATTGGAAGGCGGGTGCTGAAGCGATGGACGGAGCAGGACGAAGAGGCAGTGAGAGGGAGAGGAGGAAAAGGAGAAGCAAACTTCCCACGCACCTGTAGCTCAGATTCTGGGTTTTCTCATGAACGTTTTTCAGCACTAGATGTTTGATCATCTCTTTTCCAAGCTCCCAGCCACGCCACTGGAGCATTTCTGCCACTTCGATGCCCCAGAATGTGCCTTTCTTCTTCGCCTTTCTTGAAGGCTGATTAGGATTTTGCAACGGGAACATCAGCAGTTCGTGAAGGGGGGAGGAGAAGTCGTCCCCACAGCTGCTACCTTGCACTAAAAGCCACGTGACCCTGACAAAGGACGTAGAGCCACCCCGTGGCAGGGCCCCAGGAGTTCCCAAAGCCCCATGGGATCCTCCTGGATGTCAGAAACTACAGAAGCAGGGGGTGCTGAGTTGGTGGCTATCCCCCTTTCCCTGCCCTTCCGGCAAATCCACCCGTGGCAACAACACCCTTGGCCCCAGCACTCACCTTCCTGACACAGCCACAGCACCGCCTCTGGATAGGGTCCGTGCTGGGGGGCTCCCCCTGCACCTGAGCCAGCATCTGAGAAGCGAGAGGAGAGCGTCCTCACACGCGCCGCTCCTCTGCCAGGCTCCTTGCTGCCCAGCTCCCCGTGTCCGAGCCCACCGAGCCCGCCCCACCTCGACTCCCGGTGCCGGCTCAGCTCCACCAAGCATCGCCCCCGTCGGTATGACAACGGGACGCGGCGGCGTCTCCCGTAGCAACGACGGCAGCCGCCCCGGCTCAAACCGCGCCCGGCTGCGGCCACCAGGGGGCAGCAGTGGGACGCGGAGAGGGCGCGGGGTGCGGTGGGGTCGGGGGTGGGAGCATGTAGGGGCTCCAGGTAGGGGAGAGGGATGGGGAGATGCGTGGGGGTAAATAGAGGGGTGCAGATAGGAGGGCGCGGGGAGCATACAGGGGAGCGCAGGTGTTTCAGAGGACAGATAAGGGAGTGTGGATGTGGAGGGGTGAGGTGGTGCAGAGGGCAGATGAAGGCCAGGAGGAGACAGGAAGGTGGAGATGGAGGGGGGCACGATGTGTACGGTGGAAGACGGGGGTGCAGGTGGAGCAGAGGGCGAACAGGGAGCAGATGGGAGCATGTCAGGGATGCAAAGATGGATGGAAGGGTGCCGGGGTGATGGTGGGTGAAGAAGAGATTCTAAGGGAAAGAGGAGATGAGAGCAGGCAATGGAGAGGGCAGAGATGAACTGAAGCTGAAAGCAGAGGTGCAGTGAAGAAGTGTGGGTGCATAGCAGGGGTGGGAGAGAGGGCTGCTGGGTTCAGGTGTGGAAGTACCTTGTGCGTGTGGGATGCAGCAGGCTGCAGGGTGGGATTGCACTTCAGTGGGGCAGGGCCACCCCTTGGGACAGCAGTGGCCCAAGCAACAAGTTGTGACTGCTGCCAAAAATGTTCTGGGATTGGGTGAAATCGGACTAAGGGGCAGAGGGGACACCCGTGTCCCCATGAGGAACACCCAGACAACCCTTCAGGGTGTAGTATGGCAGAGAGCAGGGCTGCCAGAGCTGGGCCAGAAGAAGGGAGGAGTTGCAGCTTTAATGGCATTTGTCGGTGTTTACACCATGAGTCATCTGAGTGAGCAGCTGTAAATCAGCACCCCAACCCCTCCAGCAGCCACATCCCCTCCTCTGTCCCCCAGCACTGGATGAGTGCCTGGCTACTGAAAAACAATGTCATAAATAACAGCAGCAAAACAACTCCTCTTGCAGCCACCGAGTCCATGTGCGCGGGACGGATGCCTCCCATCCATCACTTTAATGGTTGTACTCTGGAAATTAAAGCTGTCACGGCCCATCAAGGTGAACGTTTTAAGCTTGTGACATCCCGCCAGCTCCCCTCCTCCTTCCTGGTGCTCCCTGTTCTCCCTTTCCTTCTCTCTTTTCCCTCTCTGCCTCCTGTTTTCAGACAGTGCGCCAAGGACGCCTGGCACCCAGGAAGAGCTGCCAAACTGCCAGCAGCCGCTGAGGGTCACTGTCCCCCCACACAGCACTGCTGTCCACTCCTGCACTCCTCTCCCATCCCTCCATCCCCAGCCCTCGCACTCTACCTGCATTGCCATCACAGCATCTCCAAGTGAAGCACAGACAGATATAAAGAGAAAGGATTATATTACACACACACTCGTATATATAGGGTCTGCCAAGACCCTCCAGCATCCCAAGGGCAAGGGTAGCCTGCTTGCTTATGGGTCATGGCTTAACCCATGGCTCACAGGGAGACAGCAGAGGGTGGCTGTTGTCATCTCATTACCATGGGCTGATCCAAGCCCAGACAGGACAAGCACAGTCCCCAGAGGATCACAGTATGGACATGAAAGGGGCTGAGAACGTGTCTGATGTCACCATGGGACAAGCACAGTGCCACGCAGGGAGGCTGAGTGTCCTAAGGGCTGCTGGTACCACTGCTGCCCTGCCCCCAGGCTGCCCAGCAAGGCACAGACCACACTGGGGATGGGACAGACACAGACATGCATGCTGCACACCCTCCTTTCCTACCACCCAGGAAGGGCAGCACGAGGCAGACTCGGGGCACTGCCATCAGGAAAGGGCTGTTTGCATCTAAAGAAGGGCCCTGGGGCTGTCCCCAAGCAAGATGCTGGCAGCCCAACACAGGGACAGGAGTTGTAGAGCCCCATCCCCTAAGGAAGAGCAGAGGCATCCGGATAACAGTTTTATATGGGAGGGATGTGGGGACACCCCCAGACACACAGAGGAATAATTACACATTAAATAGATTCCAAACACACATAAGTTAAAGTTGGGGCAGGCTCCCCGCAGCCCCCATGCTGCACATGGGCTCAGTCTGTGTCTGCCAGCCAAGAGGCCTCTGACTCCTCAGCCCAGACCCTCTTCATAACACAGAGCCCATCTTCCTCCCCGCAGAGCCCATCTCATCATCCTCCTCTTCCTCATCCTCCTCTCCCCCTGAGCAGGAGGAGTCGGGGCCATAGCTCAGCTCAGCACTGCAGCGCAGGAAGCCCGATCCAGGGTTGCACCCCATGAACTCGGGGTTGTCACCAGCCTGTCCCTGGGGCTCTCTGGGCAGCAGGTTCTCTCCAGCTTTGCCAAGCCCCCGTGGCTTCTCATTTTCCACTGCTGTCCCCTGCTCCTTGGCTTTGCGGCTCCGCTTCCACTTCATGCGGCGGGTCTGGAACCAGATCTTCACCTGCTCGGGAGGGAGCAACCATCACACCACAGGCACCTATCAGCACTCCTCCCACCCCTGCCCATCCCCACTCACCCCCTTGCCTTCCCTGAATCAAAGCCCCCCAGACTGCCATTGCTGCAGCATCCCATGGTGCTTTGGAAGGCTGTGGGGGTCCCAGGGCCGCCTCTGTCCCACGCTGGTGTGATTGGTTTGAGGACAAAGGGGACCAAGCCTTCAGAATGCCAACACACATGCATGGGGACAATAAAGGACTTAAAACCCCATAAGAAGCCCTGACATAGGGAGGGATGGGGGGACTCTGCAGTGCAGGCTGGAGGTGGTGGGTGGAACAAGGAGGAGGTTTCTTTGGTACCCTTGGCAAGGGAGGGGCCTGGATCCCATCGAACATCTCTCTGCCCAGGAAAGGGGTGCCAGTGGGGCTGCTGGCAGCCAAGAGGGGGACACTGACACTTCCCTGACTTCCCACCCCACATCCCCAGCAGCAGCCCTCCGCCCCTATCCCAAAATACCTGTGTCTCGGTGAGCATCAGCGACGTGGCCACCTCAAAGCGCTTGGGCCTGGACAGGTACTTGTTGAGCTTGAACTGGTTCTCCAGCTCCAGCAGCTGCTGGCTAGTGAAGGCAGTGCGGGGCCGGCGGCACTTCCCCATCAAGACAGACTGCGGGGCAGCTGCAGGGCACACGCACAGGGTCAGGGGACAGCAGGGAACAGCCCTCCACCAGCCCTCCTCCATCACCTCCCTCCCCAGCCATGGCTTTATTGCCACCGAGATATGTTATCAGCCCTCGGTGTGCGAGCAGGATCAGCCCCGCGACTGAAATTAACGCTGCTTTTTATTGCCGGGACGCGCAGGTGTCTGCCCAACCGCCTAGGGTTCCCTCACCGGGCTGCTATCACCACCAGCCCCGGAGCAGGAGGAACAAAGGGGCCTTTGAGCAGCCCGTGTGGGGTGGCTCCGCGCCGTGTTTGATCCCTGCTTATCTCCTGTCCGCTTGCTTTGTTGTCCCCAGCGCGTTCAGCTTTACTGCCTTTCCCAGCACCACAGCAGCAACCAAACATGGAGGTTTGTAGCTGGGAGTAAAGGGCTGGAGAGGCACAGGGAGACACGAATGGGAAAGAT
Organism: Odontophorus gujanensis; assembly: GCA_013399175.1. Lineage (NCBI taxonomy): Eukaryota > Metazoa > Chordata > Aves > Galliformes > Odontophoridae > Odontophorus > Odontophorus gujanensis. Next base: position 107,006 of record VXAB01006034.1, on the reverse strand, counting down.
CCTTGACACATCCCCACTGCAAAGCCCCCACCACACCCCAGCTGCACAGCCCCGCTGCTCTCCAGTTTGTTAGAGCAGGGAATCGCTCTCCAGTCGGGATATACGGAGGCACAGCCGTGTGGGGTGAGATGTGAGATAGCCCCACAGCCGTGCCCAACTTGGGGACAGCCCAGGGTAGGGCTGTCAGAGGGGTTCGCCTTCACTGCAGGGCACAAAGCACCCACCAACGTTATCTCCTGCAGATTCCAGCTTTGATCCCGACCTGCCCATCTCACAGGGTGCCCCCTGAGCCCTGCACAAACACGGCAGTGACGCACAGCACAGGAATTTATGAAGGGGTATTAACGGAGCGCCATCTGGGTTTGATCCTGGGTACCTGGGCGCTGGGTGGGACGGGTCAAACAGGCAGAGCCGGGGCTCATAAACCCCAGTGGAATGAAGCCCAAATGGCCACTGGTGTAGAGGACTGGCTGCTGGAACACAGCCCTGGGTTCTCCACCTTAGTGTATCCAATCCACGCTCAGCACAGTGGTGACCGTCACAGACCATAGCATTCCTAGAAACCCATGCTGCCTTCCGCCCCTCTCATTGCTGGCAAAAATCAAACCCAACCCTAAAACCCTCTGTGATGTTGGCGTGCTCTTCAAGCCACCAACCAGCCCACAGCCCAGCCCACTCTGGGATGTCCTCCATGGGGAACAGACAGCATCCCCTCAGGCTCTGTCAGCAGAACTGTGAATATGACTCCATCCCCACCACCACCCCACAGGAAAAAGAGTCCTACAGGAAGGCTCTCCCCCTTAGCCAGCTCCTACCAGAAGACCAACAACTGCCTCAGCATCACACATTTGCTTAAAATGGGTTCTTTCTCTGCCCAGACATCTCCTTGAGGATCACAGATAGTCTCAATACCCCTTCAGCCTGTCTAAACCAGGACCCTCTGATGGGTGCCCAGCATCTGGCTACAACAACAGTGAAGAAATTGATTGCCCTGGAGCAATGTCCCTGAGCCCAGGGCCAGGAGCTCTGTGAGACAGCTACCTCCTGGATAGTTAGATAAAGCTTATAAAGAGTTATTGGTTTATTTGTTACAGTTTCATCTACCTGATAACAAGGCTAATCCAAGGTTGCTATTAACCCACTTGGTTTTAATTTGTTTTGTTTAGCTATAGCTCACTTAGCTTTGTAGGTTGGCTGATAAAGGAGAGGAAATGAGCACCAGCCAGCATTGGAGGTGTTCCTCCAGATGTCAGGGCTGAGAGGAGAGGTGGTCCCACCAGCATCGCAGCCACGTCCAGCAGCTCTGTCTGTTCTCTGTGGGGCAGCATAAGGGTGCATCCCAAACCTGCTGGCCCCTGTTCCCCCATTGCTGATTCCCAGTTGCTGTTTTCTAGCCATTCTCCAGCCTTTGTTTTATGCTGGTGCCACACCACTGCACACGCAGCAGCCTCGGGTGGAGCAGTCCCACAGCCTCAGTGCACAGCTTGTCCCCAGGCAGACATCAAGCACCAGTCCCAGCAAGGAGCCCTACGATCTTCCTGCATCTCCCACCCTGCGACTGCACATAACCACACTCTGCTCCCACAAATCTCTGCTGGGGAGATGTCTGCTGTCTGCTCCCACCACTCTGCAAGCCAGGGCAAATAAATCACAGCTCCCACCAACACCGATGCATGCAGCACCCCTGCACCTAGCATTTCCCCCATGCAGTTGGTGCCCACAGGTGCCCACAGTGGGTCTGAGCCCTGGGGACAGGGACCATGGGCTTCCTGCTCCTGCACGCAGATTCCCCACTCCTCTCCGCATTGCAGCAGTAGAGGCACCTGCAGCAGCAGCAGGAGGCAGGGAAGGCATCATGGACATGGCAGCAGGAGTGCTTCTTTGAGCAGCCCCAGCCCAGGTCCATGCAGGGACCTAATGCCTCAAACCATCTACACAGCACCTTGCAACCTCCACCTCATAACATATGGAAGTGAGGGCATAGCAAGCACATGCAATGCATCCTGCAGCTGCTACAGCTTAGGGGCTGTCCCACTCCTTCCCCCAGAGACCAGAACACACCATATGCCTGTGAAATACCTCTATGTGCAGCCAAAGAAGGGATTCGTTAGTGATTCAGCCTTAAGAACACAGGACAAGATGACCTGCCCTGGGGTGCCCCAGAATAAGACCAAGGAGGCTTCCAGAAGGGTCTCTGCCAGGTGTCTGCTGCTTCTACACAGAGAGCTATACACGGCCACCAGCAGCAGCACGGAAACCTGTGCTCAGCCTCTGGAAACCTCAGCCAGGCAGCTCTGTCTGTCCATCTGTGGGCTGAGCACTTGGGCAGGGACCCAGGAGCAGGAGAAGACGTTCTGGAAAGAGACCTGCTTTTGAAATTTGCAGCAAATCCACAAGAGCTGGAGAAAACCTTGAGGTCTTAAATGATCCCAATGGAATGAGACAAGGAGAAGATGACTCAGCTGATAAAGAATGAGAGCCAGGCTCTGGCAACGGTGCCTATATGGCAGAAAGAACAACAGGACACAGGGTCCAACAGGGCAAGATGCCCAGAACAGACCCCAAGATGAGCACAGGTCACAGAAGTGATGTCTATGGGGAAAGCACAGGCATGTAGAGAGGCTGCAGACACTCAGCACCTCATCCCACTCCTGCAGGAAGGCTTCAGCTCCAAATCCACATCCAGCCTTGGTCTCCATGCTCTGACAGAGGGACCACTTGGAAGAAATTCAGAAGAAACCCTGAAAGCACCCTGGGTGAAAACTGTCCACATTATCCCAGGTAGAAGCTGAGCTCAGAGCACAGGGACAGTGTGGGAACCTACTCTGGTGGAACACAGCTGTGCATGGAGCTATGTAGAGGAGCAGGAAGGTGAAGGTGCTTCACCCGACAATGACAGATTATTTTTCCTTCTCTCACTGACATTTGTAGGGGGCACACAGCCCATAGAACCAGAGGCACATTCTTGCACTGCTCAGTGCCAGCCGTATCCCACAGCCTGGGGTAGTGGAGAACACTGCAGGAGGGGAACAGTCTCTTCCCCTTCAACCTGATGTAACTTGAGGAAGCAGCAAAGAATGGGTCGATTCACGCTATTTTTTTCACTTTCATGCTATTATTCACCCAGACAGCTTATTAATTAACAGACTTATCTGGCCTTTTTTTTTTTTTTTTTTTTTTTTTTTTTCTTCCTTTTTTTTCCTGTTTGTAAATGACTCCCAGGTGTTTAAGAACTTGACTAACCCCTGGACTTCCTGCCGGCAGTCCACTGCCAAGACTCCTCCAGTCCCGCCTGGGTGCCCGGACCCCCGCTCGTAGAACAATACCGGGTGACCCCATCGCGGTGTCAGTGACGGAGCCCCGCTCCGCCGAGGGACAGAGCGCACAGCCTCTCCCCGTGCTCGCTCCAGCTGCTTCCAGCCACGCATCCCTCCCTATGGCTACCGCAACAGAAACCAGGGGTTCGTTCCCAACCGTACCGGGCGTCATTTATTCGTTTCGCGGTGCCGGCTGCTCTCACCGCTTCCTTCTTTTCGTTTCCAACTCACAGCGGCGGAGCCCAGCGAGCCCTCGGCTGTCGGTGATGGTCGGGCAGTAACCCTCCGGAACCGCCCTCCCTCCCCCAAGAGCAGCCGCACTCAGCGGGCACCGGGACGGGCACGGCCCCGGGTAGGACCGCTGTGTCTCTGCAGATCCTCGGCTCCCAGCCCCGTCCCGCCCGACGGGAGGGTCTCTCCCCACTCCCGGCTCACTCACCGTGGAAGTCGGAGAGCCTCGGTACCAGCATCCCGGCTCGGATCCAGTGCTCCAGCGGGAAGGAACCGGCCACGGCCGCCTTCAGGTGCTCGGCGCCAGGCGGCGGCAGCTGGGGAAAGGCGGTGTAGGCGAAAGCGGGGTGCTGGCCCCCCAGGGCAGGCAGCGGGTACACGGCGGGCGGGTAGAGGGCCGGCAGGCCGCCCAGACCCGGGCCGGGAAGGTGCAGCAAGCCGGGTTTAGGAACGAAGCTGGCCGGACCGAGTTGGGTAGCAGCCTGGGGAGCCCGCGGGGAGGGGGTGTCGGTGCGGCCGGCGGGGCCGGGGCTGACCGAGGGGCTGAGCCCCGGAGGAGAGGAGCTCCGCGGCGGCTCCTCAGCCAGGAGCGCTTCGATGCGGAAGTTTTGGGACTTCTCCATGGGTTTGTGCATGGCCCGGCCGGGCCCCCCCGGCAAGACACAGCGTGCCCCCCCCCGCCGCTCGGCTGCCAGGGCAGCGCCCGGCCGGGCAGCCCCGGACCACCCCGGCACCGGCGGGCATTC
>VXAB01006034.1:88828-102670 GCA_013399175.1 Odontophorus gujanensis | reverse complement strand
TCCGCGGGGCTGCCCTCAAGGGCAGCCCTTCTCTCCGCTCCTCCTCCCGGGCACTCGCTTGCCCGCCGCCACCGGGGGGGTTTTAACCCCCCTCTCCACCTGCCCCAGCTTCCCATTGGCTCCTCGCCGGACCCCTGCCCCGCCCTCCCTCCCTCGGCTCCCGCAGCCCCTCGGCACACCCCGGGGCTCGATTCTGCTCTTCACACCCATTGCATCCCTCTGGCACAAGGACATCAGCGAACCTGAGAGGGCTGCACGCAGGGGCCGTCTCCCTGCACCATCTATCTGCCCAATGGAGCAGGTGCCTACAGGAAGATTTTTATTTATTTGCCCAGTTTGGTCTTCTCCAGATGAAGGCACCAGAGACAGGTGGAGAGGAAAGCCTCGGCTGCTCTGGGATGGGCAGGTGAGCAGGAGCAGAGCTAGCCCAGACCTGCTGGCTCTGCCCTCTGGAGAGAGGCAGAAGATCTGTGAGCAGATCTGTGTCTGTCCATCCCTGAATCCCACCTTCTGTATCGTACCCATGCAGTGGGACAAGCCTGTGTCCAGCCAAGGCTCCTTTGGAAGGACAGTTGCTATAGCCCTGTTTAAATATTCTAACAGCTGACGGGAGCTCCCGTCTCTATATTTCTTTCCCTTTCCCCTTTTTTCTCAACTGCTGCTGAATCCCCTGAGATTTTAGATCAAGCGATCTGCACCCCACTAAGACTTCACAGAGCAGGAAGGCAGGGCCACAAGAGACTTCCCCCCCTCCCTCTGCTTAGCAGCCGCAAGGGCTTCTCTTCCCGAGCCCATTCTGCCTGGCCTGGAGCCCACTGAGCTCTGTGCACCCACACCAACAAGGTCCAAAGGTCTCATGACGGATGGGACAACTTCCTCCTTCGGTTGTACAAGATCACTCCATACCCAAATCCCCATACGGGAACAGATACACAACAGCCATTCCCAGGAGGGCACCCAGCACACAGGGAGGAGAGCAGAGCCAGAAGAGCCCAGCAGAAGGGGCGGGATGCAGGCAGTGATAGATGCTGGGGTGCTGATGAGTTCACAGTCTTTAGGGGCATTAATCAGATCAGAGCTGGATTAAGGTGTCCGAGCTCTGATTAGCTTCATTTCCCGCCTCAGGAAGGAGGGAACTCGCTTCCCCATCCATCAGCTCCACTGGTGACAGCTCACCTGGTTGCTAACTAGATTTGAGGATTGCAATAAGGGAATGGGGCTGTGGCCTGGCCCTTTACCTCTGCTCCATGCTCTCCCTAGGCAGGAGGGTCTTCACGCAGGAAGCTGGGCAGCTGGAGCATCAAGCTCATGTCACAGACCTCAGGATCTCAGCCACAAACATCTTGACCTCATGCTCTGTGTGTAGGGTGCCGCAGAGGAGCACTGCTCTGGAAAATGGCCCCAGTTCAGGAGATCATCTCCATGCAACTTCATCCTGAGTGAGGTCAAACTGCCAATCAAAAACTAGAAGAGCAAACATCCATGTGGACACCCAGTTTTGGTACTCATGAGTGTTAAAATCTGTAGGAACCCACAAAGCTGCACAGAGCAGCTCATATCCAACCATCTGCCAGTGATGCCTTAGCCCTCAGAAGTCAGTCATGGGAGCCAGGGTAGCATATAGGAGTGCAAGTTCAGATTTACAGCCCTGCCATTTCCTCACTGTCACCTTGGGCAGCAACATAACACCCCTCCACAAACTCAGCCGCCCCAAGATCAAAGTCAAGGGTGCCGAGGAAAATCCACACCACGATAAAAGAACTGCCAGTGGGGACCAGACTCCCACCTTCCCAGGATCAAATCTATCACAGGTACAGGCAAGGCTGCGTCTTGATTTGCACCTTACCTGCCATTTTGGTTGGCCATAAACCACCAAGCCTTTCTGGTGGTGTCGTGCCATTGACTGGGGTGCCCTTGGTTTCATGGGAGCCCTGACTATCACCTGCTGTCCCTATCTCTGGGCTCTGGGAAGTTGCAGGAGGTCCATGGGGAAGGTAAACATACCGCCATCCCCACAGTGATTTGTGACAAAATGAACAGATCAGAAGTCACCTGCGGGTGGCTCAGGCACATTAACCAAGGGGATAATAGTTCTTAATCAGCCCCACAGCAGCAGGAGCCTTAGCACGGGCAGCCCAGGGTCCCCAGCAGCTCAGTGGCAGTCCCCCAGGCTTTGGTTTCTAGGAGAAAGGCATTGTATCTAACAGCCTGGCACCATTCAGGAAAGTGGAAAGTATCCTGTCAGCTCCAGGATCCTCTGCTTTGCTCATGTGGGGCTGGAGCTGCTCGCTCAGAGGGAAGGGAGCCAGGGCTGGGCCGTGGGTGCAGCACACTGTGACCCCCCCAGCGCAGACTCACCTCATCCCCACTAATGTGCTTTCCATGGAGTCAGCTCCTAAACCTGTTCCCAGGGTGACTGGATAAATCAGCTGCTCCTCCCAGGACCTTGGGCTCTAATTAATGTCAGCTCATTAACGAGATAACGGCCATTTATTACCTTGTCTCCCTGGCTGCTGATTAACCCTTCCCCAAGATGGGGTGGCAATGGCACGGGGCAGAGATGGCAGGGACCGGTGATGTCTCTGCAACGACACCTAGGGCACTTCAGTAAGAGGGCACAGATGGAAGGACAGGCAAGAAAGACCTTCCTAGGCCTGCAGGACCTAGCGCTCAGTGATGCAGTCCCAAATCCTGACCTGGCAGAGCAGTGGAGCAGGGGGATCTGCCCCAGGGAGGTGAGAGCCGTCTCTGCCCTTGACCCGTGCCTGCACAGGAGCAAGGGGCTGGGGCACAGCACCTCCATGCAGAAGCGTGCTGCTGGAGTAATGCTCCCTTACATCAATCACGCGGCTCGGTGGCTCCTATTAGTGGGAGCAGCGGCTGGTTAATCAGGCTGAGGGCTTCGGCTCGTTAAGCTGACACCTCCGCTGCGAGAGTGAGCCATGGGGGCACGCGAGGTGCCACTTATTTATTTTCTTCTTTCCCAGGGAATATATTAAACAAATTAAATTCCTGGAGTGTTGGCTCAGCACAGATCGCTCTGCGCCTGTGCCCAGCGGTGAGGGACTGCCCCCGTCACTGCCGCAGAGTCCCACTTGCAATAAGGCACAGCCCCTCCACTCCGAACTTTTCCACCCCTCTGTGCTGGGACCTCTGCGTGCACGGTCTCTGTGCCCTAACACCTCCTTCACCTTCTTCAGGATCAGTCCTTCAAAACCCTGGAGGCTTCGGATGCCATTTCCTTACTGCTGGCTGCATTTCGGCCCTGCTCCAGCTCTGTGTGGGACAATGAGCAGGGATGGGGGGCTTGGACCACGTTCATCATTTGATAGTTTATTGTCCATTTGCAGCTCTTCCCTCTGTCACCACCTTCGCCTTCCCCATCCTTCCTGCAAAACCCGTGGCAGCCCACTCTGTCCCACTTCATCCCATCCCATCACAACCCACCATCTTGCATCCATCCCATTGCATTGTGTTCCATCTCATTGCATCCAACCCATCCCACTGCAATCCCATCCCATCCCCCCCCACCATCCCCATCCTTTCACAGACCCTGATCCTTTCCCCTCAGCCACAGTCTGTCAGCACCTCCTCAGCTCAGGAGCAGCCCCACCTTTTGCTGGTTGGGGGGGGGAAAGGGGGTGGCTCCCTGGAGGTTAGCAAAGAATTAGAAATAATTTAATTTACCTCCCTGTTCGGGCACATTTGATGAGCTGAAAGGCCCCTTGTCAAGCAGCGAATCCATCTTCCTCCAGCTTTACATCAAATTTCATTCACTAATTAGAAACTCCTGCCCCAGAGCGTGCTGCCCCCGCCCCGGCCGCCCCTTCTCCCCACCAGCACCATTATGAAAATAAATCGTTCCATTAGGTGCATTGTTGTGGTGGCGGGGCCCGGTTATTAGAGCGGGAGGGAGGGGGTGGGGTGATTTATTAGGGAAAGGATCCTGATTAAAGCCTTCCTCATCCCGCATGCTCGCACAGTGTGTCCTGCTGTCTTGGGCACCCCACAGCCATGGGGAAAAGGGTAGCGTGGCATGAACGGTGCTGCAGAGATGGGGGTCCTGCCCTTGGAGATGCAGTGCTCCAAAAAAGTCATTAAGCGAAATTAAGCTAATGGAAGTGAGATTGGAGGCTGGAGCAGACTGAGCTGAAGCAGCCGGCAGCGCTGGGGGGGGGAGGGTGGGGGTGATGAACCCCTTCTGACCATGAGACCTCTCTGCTTGGGGCTCAGCCTCACTTTTGTGCCATAAGCAGAAGTTGCTTTGAGGCCGCTCCCTTCTTCGCTATGGCAATGGCACCCAAATCCCACCGGGAGCCCAGTGCCGGGCTGGGAGTGGAGAACGGCTGCAGCAGAAGGCCATGGGGAGAGGGACAGACGGGAGGGCCGGGGCTTGGACTGCCCCTCGGCTTGTTAACAGGGCCGGGCCTTGTATCCTTTTCAAGGTTGTGAATAGAGGGTGGGACCTCTCCTCCCCCGATGTGGGGCCAGGAGGGGGTTAACGCTCTCAGACAGCGCAGGATAGGTGTGGAACGGTCACGATGCCCCAGATGGGAACGTGCGGGGGGGTTTCTCCCGCCGCCACATGCTCTTCCTCTCTCCCCCGCCCACTATTTACATGGTAATGAGGACAAATTGATGGGGAGACAGCCATTGTGGTACCCTCCCCGACCCGGCCCTTCTGCCGGCCACCCACCGGCATCCCCATCCATCACCACGCAGCGGCGCGAGATGGGGACAGGGCACCGGAGGGTCCTCCCCACCGGGACTGGCATCGTTTTGTCCTCACTGTCCTTGCTACGGGGCTACACGGGGCTATGGGTGAGCTAATGAGGCTTCAGGAGGCAAAAGAGTCCAAAATCTTATTTCTGGATCCCCTCTCTTCCCCTTGCTGTCCTGATCTGGGAACCCCCACTTGTCTGTTCCCAATCCAAAGCAGCCCCCTGTACCCGCAGCCTCCTCTGACGGGGCAAAGACCATTTCCTCCATGACCATCGATACCCGTCGGCACTGTCCACCACCACCAAAGGGCACAACTGGTGCAGGAGGGGTCAGGGCTGTTGCTGAGCTCGGGGGGGGTGGGGGGCACAGTCAGAGTGTCCCCTCTGCCCCACAGCTCCTGCCTCGGACTCCCGTCACGCAGCCCCTGATTGAAATCTCACTCCATAAAGCGCCTCTCCAAGGCCTGACCCCAGGCCCCCCCGGGGACCAATTTGTCCTTCTCTGTAATAAGAACCTAATTAAATTAGCCATGCTGCCTCGTAGAGCCCTTAAATTAGCCTCTGCTATCGGATTGCTGTACACTCACTGTGCTGTGGGGTCTCAGGAAAAGCCCTGCTCCCAGCTCCCCTATGGGACTGGGGCAGGGATGTGGGGTGGATATGGGGCAGGGGTGCTCAGACATGCGTGGGCAGGGCAAGAATGGGGGGGAGGGCTGCTGGGGTGGTCCCCACTCTGAGCATGGGGCTTGAGGTGGGATGAGGAGGGGAACATGACAGCATAAGGTGCACCCCACATAGAACATCTCTCCCCCAAAGCTCTTGGCATGCTCTGCTCACCCTGGGGGCAGCAGGCTGACTGCATTGCCCCCCCGCCATGGGGCCAGCTCCCCCCACACCACAGCTCACAGCACCCGCCTGGGAGATGATAGATTTATTGGGCTGTGCCCCCGACCAGGAAAGGTACATCCAGTGAAGAGACAAAAGTACACCTGCTGTCAGCTTGCTTCACCCTGGACAACAATCACCATCAAAAACTGTGCTTTAAAATAATCTTTAAATAATTTCTGCTTTCCATAAAAAAAAAATATATATATATATATCCCCCCTCCCAAATAAACCAGCTTGCCCACCCCTCCCGTTTCCCTCTTACCCTGCACACGCCCACGGTGCCTCTCGGCTATGGTACATACAAAGAGCAGATAAATAAATAAAGACGTGTGACTGTGGCTGCGGCTCTGATGGGACCCCCCCCAGGCCCCCAGAGCGCGTGAGCAGCAATGAGATACCCTGAGGGTGTGGGTGCTGGGGCGGGAAGGCAGCACCTGGAGGGGTTTATAGCTTTGGGGTGCAAACGAGGGGATTTGGGGCTGAAGCTGAGGAATGTGAGGAGGGAGCTGCTTCCTCCGTGCTGCTCCTGCAGGGGGTGCGATCCCAGAGCAGCTCCCCCATGCTGTTACTTTGTACCTGCAGGCAGGGTGTCTATGGTGCTGTCTTTGGGTCCCATTTCCGAGCCTGCTGCCCTGGCAGCACCCATGCCACCAAGCCACGGGTCCTGTGCTACTTCCACGCCATCCCCTCCAGACAAGGTGCTGGTTTGGATGCCCATCTCTTTTGGTCCCGGTACCTGCATCCCCTTCTTCCCAGCTGCCAAAATCCAGGGCTGGGAATGGCATCACCCCACAAAGCACCCGGTACCCCCTCTCCAAGCCTCCCCCTAGGGCTGCAGCCAATGGGAGCCTTGGGTGCAGCCCACTCCCCAGCTCTGCACACGCACACACACATCGCACGCACGCACACAAATAGCAGCATGTGGATCCCACCAGCAGAGGGGTGAGGAGGAAGCATGCGGGGTGGATGCGGCCCCCCCAGCCCAATGTGGGCACAGCTGGGGGTGGGTCCCCGCGCTGCCACCTCCTCCGCCGGCACACCCTCAGCTCTCAGCCCGGGGCACCCCCAGCGGGTGGAAGCTGTCGGGGGGCAGCAGCATCCTGCCCAGGCGGTAGAGCAGCCCCGAGTACCAGTGCACGCCGTCACCCTGCACCCCTGGCGCCCCCAGCAGGCTGTGGTAGAGACGCAGCGGCCAGAACGCCATCTGTGCCAACTGCTGCTCCTGCACCAGGGCAAAGCACGAGGCCACCACATCGTCCACCACCAGCGTCCCGTGTCGCGTCAGCGGGGCGTAAGCCCCCACGTCCGTCCGGCCCCGCACCCCCACCACCTCGGCGGGCTGCAGCCCCCCCGAGCCCACCGCCACCAGCACGAAGTGTCCGGGCTGCACGTGGCTGGCGAAGGTGGGGCGGAATTGGGCGGTGGGCACTGAGGCGTTATTGGCCACGAAGAGCAGGTGGGTGGGTGTCAGGGCCAGGCGCCGGGGTGGCTGCCGCGTCTCGATGACGTGGAAGATGGTGAGGGCGCGTGGCTCCTTGTCCAGGAAGGCCAGGAAGTCACTGTAGGTGGGCTGACCCGCCCCGTCCATCGCCAGCACCCGCTGGCCTGGCCGCAGTGCCCACAGTGGGGTCCGGGCACCGTTCTCCAGCGTTGCCAGCGCCCGCCCGGGGAAGCAGCCACCTGTCTTCGCGGCAGCTGAGTGCTCTGCACGGGGAGAGAGCAAAGGAGAGGGTTACCCATCTGCAAGACCCCATAGCATCACCCCACAACGCATGGAGACCCAGCGCTGCCCGGCAAGGATAACACCACCCCGGCACTGCCAATGTGCACAGCTCCCTGCACACAGCCCACGTACACCACTGTGCTTCTAGGAGTGCAGAGCTGTGCCCACCAGTGCCTGTGACCCTCTGCAGTGCTGCTCTGCAAAGCAGGGCCCCCAAACCCGTTGGCACAGGGAGCGCCCGGGGCAAAGGTCAGCCCCAGGGCAAAGGGCACGGTGAGCACACAAGGCAGCAGGGCAGGCGCCCAAAGCTGCAAGTGCTGCACTGCGTGCCCAGGGTGTGTGGAAACTGCCTGCCTGTCCCCTGCCTGGGTACCGTTCAGGGCTGTGGCGAGGACTAGCAGTGGGGTGCAGCACCCAGCCCTACAGACCGTTTCCATCCCACGCTGCAGCCCCCTCCTCCCACCTGCTGTTCACTCCACCCTCCCTACACCCCCTCTCTGAGCTGCAAGGAAGTGTCACAGTCCACAGCTGGAACAGGCCACCAGGTTGTCAGACAGGGAACACTGTCTGACCCAGCTAGGGAACACTGGCTTTCCAAGGAATGGTGCTCAGCCCCCCCCAGCAGCTCTGTCTCCCACAGTCCTCTCTTAGGTTCTATGTGACGCCCTTCCCCTGTTGGGGCACCTTGCCCAGAATCCAGCCCCAACCCAACCCGCTCCCCATCTAACCCAGCAGCCTTCCCCCCAGATCGCACATGCCCCATGAAGAGAGTCACCCATCTGTGGGACAGAATCCTTTTATTGCTCAGATGAGGTGCAGCGTCCGCCCTGTGCCTGCTCCCAGCAAGGGACAGGTCCCCAGTCCTGCACCCCGTGTCCCCAGGCATGGGCTGGTAGGAGGAGAATGGGGGCACCTGGCAGGAGCAGGGGCACAGGCACCAGGCACGGAGGGGTGCGCAGGTGCAGGGGGACCCAAAGGGACACAATACATACACCAGGCCACACAGCCATCCATACAAAAATAAAAGCCATTTACTACGAGGCAGCCCGGCTGCCCTCTGTACACAGCACTGGGGGGCCAGGATCTGCACCCCACAGCCTCCACCACACAGCCCCAGGGTTCCCCTGGCTTTAGGGATAAATACGGGGGATCCACATTCATGGGAGATTGCTGCTGTGAGCGCTGAGACACCGGCCCGTCCCCAAAAGCCCTCCAGGAGCTCGGGGCCCTGCTCGCGGCATCTGTCTTCCATCAGTCCGGGGGTCACTCAGAGCCTCGTTCCTTTTCCAGGGGCACAGCCCCACTCCTCAGGCCATCCCCACGCACTGGGGTCACGGTCCTCTCTCCGGAGCCCGGCCCCGCTCCTGCGGCCAGCCCCGCCGGGCACCCCGGGATGGGGTAACCCCGGCGCTTCGCCCACGCTTCGTCCCTCTGCGGCGGGGCCGCGTCGCTCCCTCTCTGCGCCGCGGTCGCCCCACGTCCATGGCGGGCCGTCCTGGCATCGGGGATGGGGTCAGCGTGGGGGGACCGGCTGCCGTCGGGGGATGTCGGGCCGCTGGGAGCGGGCTAGGGCGGTACGACAGGCACAGTCCGCTGGGAGCACGGCTCCGCGGGTGCGCGCGGCCGCGGGCAAGCCCGGGGCTGCGGCTGTCCCCACGCGCGCGCAAGCCCACAAGCAGTGACGAGCTCACCCGACGTGTCCCGGACCGCCCGCATGGGCACCCCGAGCCGTGCGTGAGCCGCTGCTGCCCTCTGCCGCATGCAGCCAGCGCGGCCGGGAGGGGCCGAGGGTTGTGCAGGACGTCGGGCACAGCTCCTGTCCCCTCTGCTGTGCACCCCAAGCCGACACACCCTGCAGCACCGCCCCTCAAGGCACCGCCCGAGAAGCCAGTGACACCAGCGAGCGCAGCACCCGGTCCTATTCCCAGCTTCCCGCAGCCCCTAGCCCTATTCCCAGCTTCCCACAGCCCCCAGCACCCCTCCACAGCAGGGGCCTGTCCGCAGGACACCCTTCTGGAGCGTCCTTGCCCCGCAACGGCCACGGGACACCGTGGGGTTGGCTGGGTGCTGCTGTGGAGGGCAGGGCTGGACGAGGGCTAAGGAATTGCAAGGGGAGGGGAGGCAGCAGTGACGGGCTTGTGGGGGGGAAAGGGTGTGCAGAGTGGGGAAAGGGTGGAGAGACTGAGCTCTGTGGGAGATGGATGGGGAATCTGTTCTGTGGCAGAGCTGTGCTTCACACCTGGCCCCACTGCTTGGCACAGCACACCCCTAGCAGCACCCCACCAGCTAGCCAGGACCACAGCACGCTGCAGCATGGGGCCACCCCCCCGCCCTGCGGTCCCCTCCATCCTTACCTGACTTGACGGAGCAGTGGATGTGCGCCTTGGATTCGTAGTAGACCCAATCAAAGCCAGCCTCCACAGCCAAACGGGCCAGCATGCCATACTTGTTGCGGTCCCTGTCTGACGTCGTGATGTCCACAGCCCGGCCCTCGTAATGCAGAGACTCCTCCGAGTGGTGGCCGTCCTCATCCCAGCCCTCTGTCACCCGCAGCTTCACCCCCGGCCACTGGTTCATGACGGAGATGGCCAGCGAGTTCAGTCGGTCCTTGCAGCGCTGCAGGGTGGGGGGCACAGTCAGTATGGGCTTTGGGGTGGGGGTTCTGCCACCCAGCTCACAGGTTGGACGATCGCCGCCCCAGGGGTACAGCTGCATCACAGCCTCTTCCATCCTCTGTCCACATGGGGTGAGCCCATTTCCACATCTCCCTGATACAAGGGCTGAGGAACAACAATGGGTCCTCAAAGCCCCGCAGCTGGTGGCCATAGGGGCCAGTGGCTTTGTCCTGTCCTTTTCTTGCCCCAGAATAGCCCTCAAAGATGCAGCCCTGTCTGCTTCCCCCAGCACAGCAGCTCCACCTGCAGCTGCATTGTGGTGGGGACCAACCCTGGCCCAGCTCTGCAAGCCCAGCCTGCACTGCGGGTCCCTCCTCTGACTGTAAGAGGGACAGAGCTCAGATGGAAAAGGTGCAAAGAAAGTGATACAGATGGTATCGAGGTGCTTCTGGATAAAACTGAGTGGGTGGGTTAGGACTGCATAGTGGGGGGTATAGAAAAGAAAAAAAGAGGACCAGTTGTGGTCCCACACAGGGTAAGTCCTGGGAAGCATGAAACGACACAACAGGGTGGCAGGCTAAAAGCACGCACACCGTGGGGGATGCTTCGTATGGTCACAGCCCGGTGCTGGATTTCCTGCTGCAGAATGTCACACCGGTAGCAGTACACGCAGGTCATGAGGCAGCACCACGGAGAGTGGGAAGCAGGGCTGCAGACCTGCTGCTGAGTGCCGAGAGGTTCAGAAAGGCCCTCGCACTGCTCCTGCAGGGAGCTGGCCCAGCAGGGTGGTCCTAGCCCTGTCCCCCATCACCTGTCCCTATCCCGGGGTGCTGTTCTGGAGGAACCCCACTTGTTCTCAGCGTGGTGTGGGTGTCAGGGAGGGCAGTGCCCGGCAGGCCTTTGCCCCACATGGGGCAGGGGAGTGCCTCTACCCTCGTCTCGTGGCTCCCTGGGCGTGGGGAGATAAGGCAGGAAGGTGTTGGACAAACAGTGCCCAGGAGAGGGGAGGAGAAGGGAGGGGAGTGACTTTTGTCCTCAACAAGCACCAGCACGGTGCCACTGCGTAGGCACAAGAACTCCAAGGACCCCAGTGAGAGGGTTTGGGGTCGTGCCCCACGGAGGTGAGGAGCCCCCACACTGCATCTCTCCACATGTCCCCTCACCACTCTGCTTTGGGACCCCCTCATCCCCTCCACTCTCTCAGTGCTCCCTGCAAGGGATGAACGCACACATTAAGACCCTCCAACTTCTGTTCCCCATGCTGGTACGCCGCCTGCCACCACACCCAGGGAAGGGCCACCTCGTCCCCAGCCATGTCCCTTCAGCGCAGCACCAGGCTGGCGGTGTCCCCAAGCCCCGAGCCAGGCGGCCGTGCCTGTGCCCTCGGTGGCCAGCAGGTGTCAGAGCGGGCAGGGAGCAGGCTGGGACAGGTACCGGCGGCGAGGAGCGACGAGAGGTGACAAACAGGGAGTGCGATGGAGAGCAGGTGGGATGCTCAGGGAGCGGGCAGGGACTGGCAAGACAAGAAAAGACCTTGGAGATGTCAGGCTGGGCTGAGCGGAGAGTTGCTCTCTGCCACCCAGCACTGGCATCGCTTTTTTCTCTTGCTCACTCTGTAGCAGAAGTCAAACGTTTTGGGTAGGTCTGGAGGAACGACACAGCCCCAGGGCAGGGCAGAGCCATCAGGAAACTCGGGACACTCTGCTGCGCCCGTAGCCTCAACACTGAGGTGCAATGGGCTGCAGCTGACCTCCAGCTCTGAGCACGGCCAGGAGAAGAACGGTCAGCCTACACCTGCCCCAGGTGAGGTTTATCCCGGAGAAAGCAGAAGTCCCACTCCAAGCTCCTCATGAGTAATTAATCGCCCCTGCAAGGACGGTCTCCACACCATGAGGGGCTGCAAGGGGTGATGGAGAGCAGCATGGGGTGGGGACACTGTGGGGGCAGGGGGCCGGGGACATTCCTGGGCCAGGCTGTGGGGAGAGGTGAGGCGAGCTCTGCCTCCAGCCTTATCTCAGCACCTCCGAGTGGGACCAGCAAGAGCAAACACACTGGAATTCTTGAGGAAGATGAAACGATAAAGTAAAGGCGGGCAGAGAGCAGCACTGCCCACCCCCCAAAGCGGGCGGCATCTTCCGGCTGCCTGGGACACCCAGACCCTTGGACTTGGGGAAAGAAAACAGGTTTGAAGTGAGTCAACAGCAGTAAAAGCCGGGGCACTGGGGGAAGGGATGAGGAGTTGGGTCAATGGCTTTTCCCAGCCCATAGCAGGGCACAGTGCCCAAGCTCCTACGTCTGGGAGCATCTCCCACAGCCAGGGGCACAGGATGAGCCCAGAGGGCTGTGGGATGGAAGTGAGCTACCAGAAGTCATGCCATCTCCTCAGCAATGGGGACAGTACTCAGGAAACTGTGGTACCCACGGTGCCCTCAGGACACACACACTGGCAGAGCTCACTGCTTCCTCAGTGTCCCTGGGCATGAAGCTGTTCTGCACTAGGGCTGCAGGCCCCAGGGACCAGCAGCTCACAGGGGAATTCAACCTCTCTGCTGCACCCCCTGGTCTGAAAACCTCCCTGTGCCATAGCCCCCGCCCTGGGGGACCTGCCCTTGGGGCATACAGGGTTACAGAACTGTCATGCCAGCACCCTAGCCATTCTCCTCTCCTTGTCACCAGCACCTCGGGCAGAGTCCATGGCCAGAGCCCGGCTCAGCTGCTGCCACTGGGGCCATCCCACTCACGCACCCATCCCCAGCCCTGGGGTGCAGCAGGTACCCGCCTGCTCCCCGCCTCCCCCAGCAGCTTGCTCGGGCTGTAACCCCGCGCTGAGGCCGATGGCCAGGTTTCTTATAGCAAGGCCGTGTGGCTCCTTATCTGCATTCCTGAAACCCTCAGGCATTCTCCTGGCAATATTAAAACACAGAGTAACCTTCGTCCAGCATCACCCCCTCCACCCTCTGCCGTCCTCTGTCCCCCACCCCCTCCTGCCACCCTCCCTCCCGCTGGCTCTGGGCACACTGAAGCTGAATGCAACAGCAGAGCATTTGCAACAACAGGTTGTTCCCTTCTCCATACCCAGGAGGGGCGGCCCCACGCCAGGCACCCTTCTCCATCCCACTCTGAACCCGAGGGAAGCGGGGGCACCGAGGCGCAGCACTGGGGACAAGGACAGCGAGTGGGACTGACTTGCTGCTCTGCCAGCACATCGGGCTCCACGCGCTCCCGCCGTGCCCCGCAATGCGCAGAGCGGAGGTGCACGGGCAGGGCGGGCGCAGCGGGGCATCCAGCCCGGGAGACAGCGGGACGCGGCAGCTCGGGGACAGCAGGCACACCTTGCGGTGTAGCAGCCATGGGTGCTGCCACCTCGGTGTCGGGGTGCTGCCGGCTCCGGAGCGCCCAGCCCCGCCGAAGGGGCAGAGCGGTGCGGCGGAGCGAGGAGAGAGAGATGCCCGTGCGGGATGCCCGGGGCAGGATGGGGCGGCCGCGGCGCCGGTCTCCGCCTCCCGCCCGAAAAAGCGGGCCGTGCCGGGAGCCCGGTGCCCGCAGGTGCCCGGAGCGGGGGGAGAAGCGGGCGGCGGCGGGACCGTACCTGGGTCATGAGCCGGTCGGCGCCGGTGTTCTCCTCGTCCTTGAAGATGATGTCGGGGTTGTAGTTGGGCGTGAGCTCCTTGAAGCGCTCCGAGTTCCGCGCGATCTTGCCCTCGTAGCGCCCGCTGGCTCCCAGCGTCTTCTCGGGCACGTTGGGGCTGAACTGCTTGTAGGCGAGCGGGATGAGCTTGCGGGGCGGCCGGCGGCGGCTGCCCACCACCCTGCCCGGCCCGCAGCCGCGCACGGCCGGCGCCAGCAGCAGCGCGCACCCGCTCAGCAGCAGCAGCAGCCGCGCCGGCTTCATGGC